>WNWK01059977.1:0-10052 GCA_009830355.1 Cherax destructor
ATGATTTTGGGGTCATGTGACTGCCTGTCTCCTATCGGGTTTTTTCGGGAAATTTTTTTGAATTATTTTTTATAAAGCGAAAAGGTGGAAGGGCATTATCAAGTGATTAGCAAAAGGGAACATGTTGTCTCCCCCAGTCTTTTGTTGACATTACTAAGAAGCGCTTTGAGGAAGCAAAAGGGGAGAGATGTACGGGCCCGCATTTAGCATGAGATTATGTTACCGAGGGTATTGCACGATTGAAAAATTTGGGAAATTATTATCTAACCGACGAAAAATGATATTACTCGGTTCGGGGGAGGGGAAAAATTTTTAAACAATAGCCCGCGGGGGGTTAAACCATTGAGTTAGTGGGGGCCCTCGAGGGGGGCTTAAACCCATCAAGTGTTTAATCCCGGAGAAATGTTTTCTGGAAAAAATCCAAACACAATATATCAGTCAGCAAGAAAAAGTCCCAGGCTTCAAGACAGAAAAGGATGCCACCTTGCCCCTTTTTGTTTCATCGGGTGTTTTTAATGTGCCCCCTCTGCTTGGGGAAAAAAGGGTTTTTTCCCCGCAAACGTGTTTATTCAGATACGGGGCCAGGAGCTGAGCCCCCCCTGAACCACTTGGGATGTTACATTGAATCATACATAGAAATATGTGTGAAAACCTGGGAAAACCCCAAAAAAAAGTCAACAATGGAAATACTAAGTCACTCTGATTTTTTGGGTTATCTTTTTTCCCAAAATTGCTGTTGAGTTCAAAACTTTTTTCCCCGGGGTTTGCAAACCTTTTTCTGAAAAAACCTTGGGAAAAAAAAAAAATTCCTTTCCCACACGAAAGGGGCATCATATATGCTTGTTGATAATCTTCAATGTATCTGTGATACCTGAATAAACTTACTTACTTTTTTGGGGAAGGGAAAAAACAAAAGCCATTCCCCGCAGCCTTGTTTTTGGGGTTCAGCACCCACCCCCTTTCCCCCACCCCCTGGCCCCCCACCTCCCAGCATTGTACGTATTTCATAGGGTAAAAAACAAGTCCCTGCTACAAGCAGCTGTGTTTGTGAAGAATGAGAGAGAGTGTTTGTTTTGATCTTTAAATTACTATCGTGGTCCTGGGTTTTTGTGTTTAACCCGTTTCTGAGGGATCCCTAAACTGAAACCCCCGAAACAAAGCCTTTTTCCCCCCAAAAAATAAGGGAAAATTAAAATCCGTTTGACCCAGGAGTTTTAAAAAAAAATAATTTTTAAATTAAATATAGATTTACATACAAAAAAGAATAAAAAAAAATTTAAAAGACTAATAAATGATAAATGAACTTTTAACATCACACTTTTTTTATTGGCCTTGTTGGTGATGGAAGATGGAGGGGAAAAGGGGGGAGGAAAGTTTATTTTTGGGGAGGGGACAAAATGCTTAAATTTGACATAATATCAGCTCTCGGCTTATTTATCTATCAAAATTCATCAAATTTGACATAATAAACAATAAAAAAATTTAAAAGTGATATACACTCTAGAATGAAAAAAATATGTGTCTCATTACGTGTGGTGGCGGGCATACTCGTAGCTAGAAAACATCTTCCTATTTTTTCCTCCTTCAGACGAATAAAGAAAAACGGGTTTGAATGTTTGCAAGATCACTTATTTCCAGTCGCTTCAAGGTGTGAACAGCTTTGGCTGGTAAAACAACAGCAGCACAACAACAACAACAACAACTGGTTTGTTGACAAAACTCAAATTTTAATCATTCCTCTCTTTATTCATTTAATCTTGTTTACTCACCTCCCTCACTTAAGACTGCCTTTTACCACCACTGCCCCCACCACCACTGCCTCTCACCACCACCCTCTCACCCCCCTCCCCTCCCCCACCCCAACCCCACTGCCTCTCACCACCACTGCCCCCACCACCACTGCCCCCCACCCCACTGCCTCTCATCCCCCGCCCCCCCCCCTCCCCCCCTTTCCCCCCCCCCTTTTCCAGCCCCCCCGTTTCCCCAATGTGAACAGAAATCATTCTGTCCAGGCTGGTGGTAACAAAAACAGCAGCAGCAACAACAACAACTGTTTGTTGACAAAACTCCCGAAACTTCTACACTCTCATTCTCCTTTATTCATTTAATTTTGCCCACCTCCCCATTAAGACGCCTTTTACCACCACTCCCCTTTAACCCCAACCTCCAACCAACAAACAAGCACCACTGCCCTCATCACCACTGCCTTCACCACCATTGCCTTCATCCCCTGCCTCTCACCACCATTGCCTTCATCACCCTGCCTCTCACCACCATTGCCTCTCATCACCACTGCCCCCACCCCCAAATGCCTCCCCCCAACCATTGCCTCTCTCACCACTGCCTCCCCCCAACCATTGCCTTCATCACCACTGCCTCTCAAAACCACTCCCCCATCACCACTCCTCTCCCACCACTGCCCCCCATCACCACTGCCTCATCACCACTGCCCTCACCACCACTGCCTCTCATCACCACTGCCTCTCACCACTTTCTACATTTCTTTTTTTAAATTCTATGGTTTTCCCTCCTTTCTTTAAAAGGACTGACACTGGGAGTATTTTTGGGCCCGGGGCTTTTTTAGCAGTCACACACAAAAAAAGGGCCAAAAAACAATGGATTGTTAAGAAATTTTTTGTATGAATCGCAGGATAATGTTCCCAACCAGAAACAATGCTACACTGCCTGAGAAAGTGCGTGGGGAGGGGGGGAGGGAACACACGAAACAAGGGCAATTTTCCAAAAAACACGAAAACTGAAATACACGAAAACAGAGTACCCCGCCGAGGACCACTGATCGATCGCCAAGCAATCAAAGTGGCGTAATGAAGTGTTACTTTGACACATAAAAGAGGTAAACATAAGTTTGTGACTGACTGACTGACGTTTTACTTACTGACGACTGACTTACGCTGACTGACTATTACTTACTGACCATTATTACTGACTGAATGCTTGACTGACTTGTGACTGAATACTTTACTGACTGAATGACTTGACTGATGAATGACTTGACTGACTGAATGACGGCTATTACTGAATGCTTGACTGACTTCTGAATGACTTGACTGACTTACTGAATGACGACTAATTTTAAAGACGCTGACTTACTGAATGGGACTGACTTCTGAATGACTTTGACTTACTGAATGACTTTACTGACTTACTAATGACGACTGACTTACTGAATGACGCTAACTTACTGAATGACGACTGACTTACTAAATGACTTAAAGTTGACACTCAGTACAAATGACCCGTTCCCGAACCCTACTATCCACCCAGCCCGTAGGGCCCCAGCATAACTCTCCCTCTCTTACAATCATCCCAAACACCAGCCCCACAATTTTAAAGGGAAAAATTATTTCTGTTACATTTGTAGTCTTAAGCAGAAAAAAAACATAATACATTGATAATGAACTACATTTACATATTCATTTTTTTTTTTGTAAGATCTGTTTGGGCTAAAAAAAAATTTTTTTGGGTTTTTGGGGGCTCCCCGGGAAAGAACCCCATTTTTTCCCCTAAATTCTTTAAATTTTATAAACAAAATTATCAAACGACATTTTCAGGAAATACTTGGGAAATGACAATCTACTGTATGCTCCCAAAAGGAGTGAACAGTGGTTCAGGATCAGCAGTTTCTGATTGTCAAGCCAAAAAATTGTGTCCCGTGGACAACCTGTTGGTCATGTGACTGTTTTTGGGGTTCATCCAGTGCATTCCCAAACCCTTAAACTGTCCACATGAATCTACGTTCACCTGATCTAAATATTTTGAAAAAAAAAAACTTTTTTTTTCTTTTTTTTAATGAAGAGCGCATTTTTATAAACAGGATAGGCTAAAAAAAATTTTTTTAGGGCCCGTACTTCCCAAAATATAAGCCCGCCTTTGGGGCTGGATGCTCACCTGGCGGAACATCAAGTCCTGCCGCCAAAAGTTTTCGGATATTCTTTTTTTTTAGTTTTTTTTAATTTTATATAATTTTTTTGATCTGATAATTACAATTTATAATAGTTCTTGTGATTTCATAGCCAACTTTTTTCTGACACTAAAATTTTGGTACTGAAATAGTACCAAATATCACAACACACCCAAAAGGTGAACATTTTCCCCGCCTTGGGCATTTTCTTTGTCTATAAAAATACGAAGTATTTATAGGGCCCAGCAATGTTTTGACTCCCGGGGTATATATGAAACTCCTTGAAGAATGGTGTTAGCAAATTTCCAGATAACACTGTTAGGCAGTGACATTGATGAATGAATTTTCAGGGAAAACCCTCCTTTTTTTTCACTGTCTGTATCTGTCTATTTTCTGTCTGTCTGTCTGTCTATATTCTATCTGTCTGATCGTGTCTGTCTATTGCAGCTCTGCTTTCTGTCTTTCTGTCTGCCTGCCTATTTTGCCTGGATATAATATGAAACTCCTTGAAGAATGGTGTTATGACAAATGTCAGTGTCAGATAACACTGACAGAATGCATTGATAAGGGGGCGGGAACCATTCTTTTTTTCCACTGTCTATCTGTCTGTCTGTGTCTGTCTATCTGTCTTTTGCTCTGCTTATTTGTCTTTCTGTCTGTCTGTGTGTGTTCTTTCCGTCTGCTTGTCTCAGTCTCAGAGTGCGGTCGTAAGCCAACAGGAAACACGATGCAGAACTGACATGACAATGCGTATTACTTCCAGTCATGCTTTTATTCTTATATCTAAAGTTGATAGCACTTTGCCTGGAATTTTTGGGGTTTTCTAGGTAATTTTCACTATGTATAATAACTGTCTTATGTGTACATGTGTGAGAGAGAGAGAATTACAGATATACGTATATAGACAGATACGAGATACAGGACAGATAGATATGAAAAGAGATATAGACAGATATAGATAGAGAATAGTCAGCCAGAGACAGCCAAAGCCAGCCAGCCGCCAATACATAAAAAAAAAAAGAAGGAACACTGCAGGGTTCGGGCCCCATGCAAGGCAGGTCCATTCCCCCCCTGGCTTAGCCCAATGACACACCTAGTCAGGTCACATCCTCTAAAGGGAAAGGGAATGGCATCAGACCTAGTAGCAAAAAGTATCAGGTCCAACTCACACCCCCCCACACCCCTATGTATTTACCCAAACCTTTTTCTTTCCCTTAAAAGGGGGGGTTTTAAATGCCATGACATCAGTGAACCCCCTGGTGTTTGCCACAGTATTTGCTCTAGCTGGTCTTTGAACTGGTGTCCCCAAGGTCTAATTTCCGGGTTTTTTTAATACTGCGCACACGGGGGCGCAGACCCTTTCTCATGTCTAGGCGCTGGGCCTTCGCACTAAATTTGAAGGAATAAAAAATAAAACGTAGATCTACGTTGGAACAGTACGCGAAAACGTTTTCTACTTTGGACTTAAAGGTTTAAAAGAAGGAAAGGAGACTAAAAATCCTGCTTTGGTGCTTTAGTTTCCCAAGTGTTAAAACAAAAGGACGGGGTTTCCATGGCTTCCTGTTTTCCTGCTGATCTTTCATGGTCTCTCAACCAGTCAGGATACTGCCCAAAGTTACTGTAGTTGGTCTTTCAACTAATGATGAAATCATTTCTGTTTTTCACCAAGGATCCAAAAATAAAGGAACTATCTAAAAGAAGCTGTGTTCTTAGCATTTTTTTTTCAGAGTTTAAAGCTTCGAAGGGGGCCCTTTAAATGAAATGTCATCTTTAAAGGCAAGTGGTATTTTGTATGCTTGACAAGGCAAGCTTTATCTCAGGCTTTGGGTGACCTAGTGATACCATTGCCAAGGCTTTTCATTACAAAAAGTCCTTGTACAGATAGTCCACCACATACACTTTTTTTACTTATGTTCACAAATCAAAAAATTTCAACAAATCTTCTTGTATTTTTCTCCAGAGATGCTCCCCCACACAGTTCACCATTTTACATTTAGTTCAGGCCATTCGAAGATGGTATCTCAGCTAAATTTAAAGGAGAGTACAAACTTTACAGCCTCACTAAGTTCCAAAGTGTCAGATTCCTCTCCCTTGGGGGAGGAGAAAAAAATTTTATAAAAAATTGTTAAGATGGATGCACAAGTACGATTCTTATAACCCCTTTAATTTGTACATTTATATTCCCTCTTTTTTGCCATAACTGATCCTTTAACATTTTGCTACCTCTTCCTTAGCCCCCAACTCTCAGATACCCCACATAATCCCATATATTTCTCCCCCATTGAAAAACTTTACTCCCTTTAATTTTGTTCTGCGGGGACATCCATTCTTTTCTTTATGACATTGACAGTCATTTTTGTTATCATCTTTCTACACTCATGCATTTCAAATATCCCAACTTTGTTTTGTTTTTTTTTACATTTAGTAAATAATACGGGGGGGGTTTTCAACCCCTTTCCCTGGCATTTTATTACCATGACACCCTGGCACAAAAAGGGAAAAAAGGGTTTTTCTCGGAAAGGAAAAAAAAATAAAAAAGTGCAAGAACTATAAGAAAGTTCTGATGGGTGTGTATACATTTTCCACTTATAAATGCATATAAATCCCAGATAACAAATTCACACTAACATATACATGTATTAAGTTAGCATAGAACTAGACATTAAAAACAAAAAAAATTAAAATACACACAGTACATTATTACTAATCTTAAAATATTTGTAGTCTTAATGTAGGGTGAGAGGTGAGTTTTATTTGTAGGAAGTCGGGTTTTGGGGAAATTTGGTAGCCAGCCAGGGAAAAAACACTACATGTAATGTAAAACAAACCAGGAAAACCCGTCGGGTTTTTTCATTCATACACATTCATTTTTCCTAATAAAACACTTTACATTGTGTAAAGTTGTCCCCAATTGATACAGTAGAATAGAAAACACTCCTGGTCTCATGTAACATTTTTTTTAAAAAAGAAATGCGCTCTGGTGAAGGGCATAAAAAAGGGGAATAATTTTCTAGTTCCCCCCAGTAATATTAGTGTACACATTTTCTCTGATGTTGGACTACAAGTCGCCCTACCACAAGTCCTACAAGTCACCGCTACTACATCTCATTTTATTTAATTTATTCTACTGGGGGGTGTATTTATCATGTTTATATGTTACGTAGCATGTTTATCATATAATTTTGAAAAAAAAATCATAGATGGATTAATGGAAATGTCTATATTAACGTAATATACAACATTTAATCGGAGAATTTCATATTATTATTAATATGGCGTAAAGAGTAGAGAGGGGTTAGTGATTTTAATTTTCCTGCACCCAAAAACAGTGTGTGTAAATGTATTTAGGTACAGGTACACATAAATTAAAATTATCAGAGTACATATAAAATATGCAATAATTTTAAAATTTTTGGGAAAAATTTTCCCAGACATAGTAGAAAAAGGGGAGGGAAATGTAAAAAAACCCGGGGTTGGGGTGCCCGTTTTGGGGAAAAACCAGAGCCGTATAGCAATTTTTGGTCATAATTTAAAAACGCTGAAAGGAAAAACCCCAAAAGGGGGCCCTCGAAATTGTACATGCATGTGAGTGTGTTTAAAAGTGTAAGTAGAAGTACCAAGATGAACCTCTTACCTTGCATGTTTATGAGAAGGAAAGAAATGAACCAACAATCATACCATTGTGTAAATCAATTACAAGTTCCTATTTCATACATTTGGCAGGCCCGGGAGTACCTCCTGGGTGGTTGCTGTCTTCAACCTACTACTGCTACTACATATTATAATTCTTATAATTTTATTTTCAGTTCATTACATGAGCATCCGGTATTTTTTTTTCCCATCTTTTTTTGTTAAAATATTTTTTCCCCTGTTGTTTTGGAAGTCCTGCTTTTTTCAGGGGGGCTTGAAGCCCTTGAAAGCAAAAAACAGTAACATGAAACATAGCAATTTTCATTTAAAAATGGAAAAAGCCCGGTTAAAAGTTTGACTATCATATAAGGGAGAGGGTTTGAAAAAATTTTCCCCCTGAAGTCTGCTCAAGTGCCATTACCGGTTTTCTCCCTTGGGGGGGAAAATTTTCCCAGGTTGGGGGTTTTGACCCCCAAAAAAAAACTTCCCCCAAAAAAACCCAAAAATTTTACACATAATTCGATTTCCCGGGGGGGTTTGAAAACCCCCGGGGCCACTGTATTAAATGAGCAAAGGGGCTAGGTAAAAAAAGCATATATTTCTCGCATTCTTTTTTTTTTTTTTTTTTCAAGTGGGGTCCCCACCCCCGGGAGGGTTTTACCCAAAAAAAAAAAAACCCAAAAAAAAAAAAACTTTCATCATCATTCAACACATTCACCTCACTCATACATAATCACTGTCTTTGCAAAGGGCTCAGATACGACGCTGAGAATAAGCCCCCCCCAGCTGTCAATATCCCAGCCCCCCCCTTTAAAGTGCAGGCATTGCCCTTTCCCCTTTCCAGGACTCAAGTCCAACTAAATCAATTAACGGGTTTTCCCCCGAATCCCTTCACAAAATATTACCCTGTTCACACCCCAACAGCTCGTCAGGTCCCAAAAACCATTCGTCTCCATTCCCCTCGTATCTAACACGCTCCCCACACTTTGGAAGTCCAAACCCCTCACCCACAAATCCTCCTTTACCCCCCCCCTCCCTTACTTACCTTAAAATATTTTCATCCTTAGCTTATAGTGAATGGGTTTGGGTAGGAAGGCTCTTGAAACTCAATAAAGGTATACTAAAAAGGGACCCAACTTTATCAGAAATTTTTTTTTTGGTGCTCTCAATATTCTGTACACTAACTTTACTGTATCTTTCACTAGTTCATATTTTTTCCTTCACTCCCTTTATCTCTTGATTGCACTTCCTGTTTTTTTGCTCATGTTTAAAATTTCAGAGTGACCTTGAAAGAGAAAACGAAAAAAGGGGGGAAAAACAAACTTGCTCTCATAGCCCGGTTGAATACACGTCTTTTTTCAGGCGTGTCCCATATATGGTTTTAGATCTGATAGAGGCTGTTGCTGTTTATTAATACTTGTCATGGTACAACCAACAGTCATGGAGGATGGAGTGGTCAGGGAACGATACACTGTCTTCAAGCAACAGATCTGAAGTCCTGCCTTTATGAGTCTCAGACAGTCACCCTCCACAGAATAGTTAACACTCCAGAAACCTATTTAAAACTGTTAAAAGATACCACCGACAGATATGTGTTCTGTATACCATCAGTGGTGGCACCACCCATTTGTAAAAGAATGAGCCACCCATCCCGTCTAAACTCTGGGCACATGAAAGAACAAAATCTTTATTAAAAAATCACCTTTCTCCTGGCATTGCTCCCCTTCATCACATAATGAATGCAGCAGTCACACAGTTCCCAGACCCCAGGCTTATTCAGTACGACTGTGGTAAGTGTATATTTTCTTAATAGATGGCAATATTTTGGTAAGTCGACCATTATTTTATTTATGATGTAAAAATAGAGTTTGTCACATTTTGTAGGTAGCAGTTCATCATTGGATGCAAGAAAATACTTGCTGTTCTTTAAGGTCACTGAATGAAATGTTTCATTCTCCTGTTCATGTTGCTTTTTTAATCACTATCCAAGAAATATAAAACGTTTCATTACATTAATTGTATACAATATTGACAAATGGATTCAAAAGGCATTGAGTACCATTATGATACCAGGTGTTGCACATGTGTCTTGTTCAATAATATAAGTTGACCTTATGGGTAGAATGAGATGAAGTAAAATTAATTGGGTTCTTCATGAATTTTGTATTACAGATACTGTATTTGTTATTGCAAATTGCTGCTGATGGTTGCACCTTTTTCATAATTTTTAATCACTTCAATTACTTTAACCCAGTTAGTTCCCTACAAGTGTTTATTTTTCTGTTGAAAATCTGCTTGATTGAATTTTTGCATTACTGTTTTAATAAGAAATTCTAAATATTTCTGTATCTGTGACTTCCATAAAAAACATTATTAGATAATTGACCCAACATCATAGTTCTTATTTTGTGTGTATACAGCCCCTCCTCATTTAGCGACGTAATTGTTTACGCTGACTGACTTAACGGGTCTTATTATATTTTTTTTTTTTTTTCAAAAT
>WNWK01059978.1:0-10052 GCA_009830355.1 Cherax destructor
AGCACTATGTATGCTGATCCCAACCTTCTCCACACAGATCAAAAATGGATTAACAAATGTGCATTGACTGTTAGGGAAGGTTATGTTGAATTTTTTTATATTAACACATCGGCCGTTTCCCAACAAGGCAGGGTTGGGAAGAAAAGTTTATCATCATTCCCATCACTGTCTTGCCAGGGCGTGCTTGCACTACAGTTATAAAACTGCAACATTAACACCCCTCCTTCAGGTGCGGCCTGTACTTCCCATCCCCAGGACTCAAGTCCGGTCTGCCAGTTTTTTGAACCCTTCATAAATGTTCATTGCTTACATTCCAACAGCACCTCAAGTCCTAAAACCATTTGTCCGTTGCTCCTATCTAACAGGTTCACGCATGCTTGCTGGAAGTCCAAGACCCTCGCCCCAAACCTCTTCCCCCTCCCTCCCCACCCCGACCCCTACCCCTGCCTTCTTTCCACTACAGATTTATACACTCTCAGTCTTTCTATTTAGTTCCTCTCACATGTCCGAACCCCTCAACAACCCCTCCTCAGCCCTCTTGATAATAGTTTTGGAATCCCACCTCCTCCTAATTTCCAAACTACGAATTCTCTGCTTATATTCACACACACATTGCCCTCAGACATGACATCTCCACTGCCTCCAGCCTTCTCCTTGTTGCAACATTCACCACTAATGTTTCACACCCATAAGAAGCGTTGGTATAACTATCTCTCATACATTCCCTTTTTTGCTTCCATGGACAAAGTTCTTTGTCTCCACAGACTCCTCAGTGCACACACATCTTTTTTCCTCATCAGTTCTATGAGTCACCTCATCTTTCATAGCCCCATCTCTTTACATGTCCACTCCCAAATATCTGAATACATTCACCTCCTCCATACTCTCTCCCTCCAATCTGATATCCAATCTTTCGTCACCTTATTTTTTGTTATCCTCCTCACCTTACTCTTTCCTATATTCACTTTTAATTTTCTTCTTTTACATACCCTACCAAACTCATCCACCAACTTCTGCAACTTCTCTTCAGAATCTCCCAAAAGCACAGTGTCATCAGCAAAGAGAAATTGTGACAACTCCCACTTTAAAGATACCCAGCTGTTGCAAATTTGTCTTAATCATCAGCTTGTGAAGTTTAAACAAGTTAGTGATGCATTCAGGTTAAGGTGTGGTTTAGGCTATATGTTTTAATGTCTTGTCCAGGGTGTATGTTTTAATGTCTTGTCCAGGTGTATGTTTTTAATGTCTTGTCCAGGGTGTATGTTTTAATGTCTTGTCCAGGGTGTATGTTTTAATGTCTTGTCCAGGGTGTATGTTTTAATGTCTTGTCCAGGGTGTATGTTTTAATGTCTTGTCCAGGGTGTATGTTTTAATGTCTTGTCCAAGGTGCGGTTTACTAATGTCAATACGTTTCTTTCACTGTGAACTCCCACAGAGAGAGCTGCAAGAGGGTCACCAAAGGACACTGGTGTTATTGAACAAACTCTTCTGTGAGGCCAAGATGGTGCTGCCCTCTGGCGGGTTCTGCCTAAACAAGGATAAACTCATTGTTGGCGGTAACGACATGTGGAGCGCCAGGGTAACTATATATGAATATGCAATGTAATTATCATATACAGAGTAACATGGAATAACTATGCTAACTTAATGTAAAATGTTATAGCAACAGCAAAGAACATAAGGTAACTACAAAATATCTGAGGTGCTAGAGTCACTACAAACTATGTGGAGAATTAAAAATAATTTCATCTGGCATTATCCTGATGCCAAATGACTTCGAAGAGGCGATAAATGACATGCCCATGCTCTCCGCCCCAGGCCCTGACTCATGGAACTCCGTGTTCATCAAGAACTGCTTTTAACATCCTATGGAGAGGTGGCAGTAAAGCATTGGCAAAGAACTACAGACCAATAGTGCTAAGTCCCATATCATAAAAATCTGTGAAAGGGTTCTAAGAAGCAAGATCTCCACTCATCTAGATACCCATCAATTACACAACCCAGGGCAGCATGGGTTTTAGAGCGAGTCGCTCCTGTCTGTCCCAACTACTCGACCACTACGACAGGATCCTGGATGCTCTAGAAGACAAACAGAATGCAGATGTTATATACACAGACTTTGCAAAAGCCTTTTACAAGTGTGACTATGGTGTAATAGCACACAAAATGCGTGATAAAGGAATAACAGGAATAGTTGGTAGTCAACAGAGTAAAGTCTGAGGCAGCTACAGTGAAAAGCTCTGTTCCACAAGGCACAGTACTCGCTCCCATTCTATTCCTCATCCTCATATCGGACATAGACAGGGATATACGCCACAGTGCCGTGTCTTCCTTTGCAGATGACACCCGAATCTGTATGACAGTGTCCACCGTTGAAGACACTGCAAGACTCCAAGCAGACATAAACCAAATCTTTAAAGGGGCTGCAGAAAACAATATGAAGTTCAATGATGAGAAATTTCAATTACTCAGATATGGAACACGTGAACAAATCAAAATCTCATCGGAGTACAAAACAAATTCCAACCACACAATAGAGCGAAAAACTAATGTCAAAGACCTGGGAGTGATCATGTCAGAGGATCTCACCTTCAAGGACCATAACACCGTAACAATCGCATCTGCTAGAAAAATGACAGGATGGATTCAAATTCAAATTCAAATTCTTTATTTCATGTAATACAAGGTGGGGGGTATTTACAGTTATACATTAAAGTTGATATTACAAGATGGCCAATAATATGCCTAGGTATGCCTAGGCTTTTCAGGCAGTCTTATGATAGGTCTTACTCAATAGCTACACAATGATTATACAGGTAGTAAGGTTAGGTAATTGTAGTGATTAATTAGGTTTACAAAATTTAGGTACTGGAATTTAAACATTGAGAATTTAACAATTAGTATAAGAAGTTAGCAATTAGTTTATATATTAATGATAAAGGTGATGTATTGGAGTTCTTAGGCAAACTTTGACTAGCTTAAGTATTATGAAGAGTAGTTGTATTAGAATTTAGGTTAGAACTGCAAATTAAGGGGAATCACAGATATCAATAAGTGTATTTTGCTGTGGATATGTGCAAGATAAAGTAGTTTTCATGTGGTTAGCTACCGGTTGGGTGCGTAAGTGAGATAAGATGTTTTTTAACAGTGCTTTTGAAAATGGAGGTTGTGTCTGCAGTTCTAGAGTTTTCAGGCAGGGAGTTCCAGATTTTAGGCCCTTTTTATGCGCATTGAATTTTGTATAGATTTAGTCGGACACGGGGAATGTCAAAGAGATGTTTATGTCTGGTATTATGTCTATGGGTCCTGTCACAACTGTCAAGAAAGTGTTTTAGCTCAGGGTTAAAGTTGGAATTAATGGTTCTATAAATGTAGATAGCAGAGTAGTAAGTATGGATATTCTGAACAGTGAGTAGGTTTAGGTCTTTGAAGAGTGGGGGTGTGCGCTAGCGTTGGATTGCGTGATAATTCTAACTGCGGCTTTTTGTTGGGTTATTATTGGCTTTAGGGGGTAATTGCTGTTGATCCCCATGCACAAATGGCATATGTGAGGTAGGGATAGATGAGTGAGTAGTATAGTGTGAGTAGGGCTGATTGTGGTACATAATACCGTATGTTAGAGAGGATCCCCACAGTTTTGGACACTTTCTTTGTTATGTGTTGGATATGGGTGCTGAATTTCAGGCTGCTGTCAAGGTGAAGGCCCAGGAACTTGCCCTCGTTATGTTTAGCAATAGGTGTAGAGTTGATCTTAATGTTTAATTGTGGATCATCTGTTCTGTTGCCAAACATAATATAGAAGGTCTTATCAGTGTTGAGGTAAGTTTATTGGCTGTCATCCATGTTGATATTTTTATTAATTCGTCGTTAACAATGGTATTAAGCGTGGCAAGGTTTGTGGGGGAGATGACATAAGTTGTGTCGTCAGCAAAGAGTATTGGTTTCAGGTGTTTGGATACATTGGGAAGATCATTGATGTATAAGAGGAAGAGCAGGGGACCAAGGACACTTCCCTGCGGTACGCCGGTGTCTAGTGGTAGTGTCGTGGAGGATGTCTTTAATAGTGACATACTGGTACCTATTAGTGAGGTAGGATTTGAGGTATGCTAGTGCATGACCTCTTATTCCATAGTGGTCAAGTTTGTGGAGTAGGCTGCCGTGGTTTACTGTGTCAAAAGCTTTCCTTAAGTCAATAAAAAGTCCTAGTGGATATTCCTTATTTTCAAGTGCTGTGTAAAGCAGGTCTATAATTTTTACTATTGCATCGTTAGTGCTTTTATTTTTCCTGAAGCCAAATTGGCAGGGGTTGAGTATGCTTTGTGTCGTTATAAACGAGTATAATCTCTTGTGCACAAGTTTCTCGAATATTTTGGATAGCAATGGTAGATTTGATATAGGCTTATAGTTATTTACGTCTGTAGGGTCACCACCTTTGTGTATTGGTGTAACCCTTGCTGTTTTGAGTAGTGTTGGGAAGGTGCTAGTTTCTAGTGATTTGTTAAAAAGTAAAGAAATAGGATATGAAAGGACATGAGCAGCTCGTTTGTATATTAAGGGTGGAACTTGAGACAGATGCCCTGATTTATTTTTAAGTGACTTGATTATCATGGAGACTTCAGTGGGTTCTGTAGGTGCAAGATATAAGGAGGATGGGAAATTCCCATCTAGGTAATCACTTGCTCGGGTATTGGTATCTGGGATTTTACTGGCAAGATTTGATCCTATAGTTGAGAAGAAGTCATTTATCTTGTTTACTGTATCAATAGGCTGTAGTGGTGTTTCGTTTGGTTTAGTTAGGACAATATCCTATTTTTTCAGTTTGTGGGTGCCCATAATCTGTGAGAGTGTTTTCAGGTCTTTTTATATCTCCTCTTGTTTCAATGAATCTGCTGGAGTAGTACAATTGTTTGGCTTTTTTTATTAGTTTGGTGAGAACTGATGAATAGTGTTTAACAAACTCCTTATGTATGAATCCCCGTCTATATTGCTTCTCATATTGATGTTTCTTGTTAATGGATTTTAGTAAGTTGTTAGTTAGCCATGGGCAGCCTAACCGTTTATTCGTAATCTGTTTCATTTTTATAGGACAATGTTTGTTGTATAGTCTATGTAATTTATTAAGAAAGGTGTCTGTCCACTCATCGATACCCTTGGCATTTGGGAATTCTATAGCCCAGTCAACTGTGTCTAGCTCTGTTGTGAAGTTATTTATTGAAGCTTGGTCATGGAGTCGGAATGAAACTTTGGTGTATTCTAGCTGCGGTTTACTAATGTTTGTTAAGAGGAAGGTGGGGTAGTGGTCTGTGGTGTTGTCTGTTATTATCCCCGATTTAAGGGGGGCTTGGATATTGGTCCATATATGGTCGATTATGGTTGCACTCGTCTCAGTAAGCCTAGTTGGTTTGGTTATTGTTGGTATGAGAAGTGTGTTGTTCATATTGTTGATGAAATCGGTTACTGGCTGGTCATCTGGTAGGCCAAGGTTGATGTTGAAGTCTCCAGCTAAGATAAGGTGGTGTTTGTTCAATTGGTTGTTTGTTATTAGCGTTTTTAGTTGATCGCTAAAATTTGGGATGTTTGTATGAGGCATCCGGTAAATGGCCCCGATGGTTATGGGAGTCTTAAGGTTTTGTGCAGTAAATTTAGCAAAAATATATTCTCCATATTCATCATTATAGCAAGTGGTGTCACAGCAGGATATTTCATTAGAGTAATAGATTGCAATACCTCCCCCCGCTTGATGTGGTCTGCAGTTGTGTATTGCTGTGTATCCTGGCAGCAGTAGATATCTATTGTATCCTGCTTAAGCCATTTTCAGTAAGGACAATACATGTGAAGGTTGTTTTAGGGAACCAAGGAGGGCAAGGAGGTCATCATAGTGTTTGCTTAAGGATCGGACATTGTAGTTAAGAACTGTTATACTTTTAGTAGTGTTTAGGACAGTGTGGGCTTGTGATGCTGTGTAGTAGAGGCAGTTATTTTCCAGTAAATTTTGAATGGGTGTTCGATTAAATAGGTTTAGATCAGGGTCGACGTGATCATTCATCATTTAGGTTAAATAGTGATTTTGTTATATCATGTATAGTGTGGTGAGTTATAGTACTGATATCTGTTGTAAGGGGATGTTTTGATAAGTATATAACTAATGCACATTGGTCAAATAGAGTATAGTAACATATAAACATAGTGGACTTGGTATTGAGTATGTATTAAGCTAGTATGAAATAAAAAAAAACTAGATATAAACTAATAAGATACAATTATTAAAAACAATGTAGCACCAATGAGTTTGGTATTGGTTATGTATTAAGCTAGAATGAAATAAAGTACAGTAAAAATTACAAATATAGATAAACTATTAAGTTTAAATTACAAAATTGGGTAGTACCAATGAGTTTGGTGTTGGTTATTTAATAAGCTAGAATGTAATTAGGTGAACTAGATATTACCTATGATATTAATAGATAATAAGATAATTGTAAGATATTTATAGAGTAAAGTAACAAAACCAGGGATACCAAGCCCATGTTGACACTTTACAGATCGCTTGTTCTATCTAGGCTGGAATATTGCTGCACACTAACTGCACCTTTCAAGGCAGGTGAAATTGCTGACCTTGAAAATGTGCAGAGAACCTTCACGGCACGCATAACTGCGATAAACCACCTCAGTTACTGGGAATGCTTGAAGTTCCTAAACCTGTACTCTCTAGAACGCAGGCGGGAGAGATACATTATTATATACACGTGGAAAATTCTCGAGGGATTAGTACCAAACTTGCACACTAGAGTCACTCCCTACGAATGCAAAAGATTCGGCAGGCGATGTAACATCCCACCAATGAAGAGCAGGGGTGTCACTAGCACGTTGAGAGACAACACAATAAGTGTCAGGGGCCCAAGATTGTTCAACTGCCTCCCAGCGTACATCAGGGGGATTACCAACAAACTCCTGGCTGTCTTCAAGCAGGCACTGGACAGGCACCTAAAGTAGGTACCTGACCAGCCAGGCTGTGGTTCGTACGTTGGACTGCGTGCGGCCGGCAGTAACAGCCTGGTTGATCGGGCTGTGATCCAACATGAGGCTTGGCCACAGACTGGGTCGCAGGGGCGTTGACCCCTGGAACTCTCTCCAGGTAAACTCCAGGTAACAAAACTTAAGATATTAGACATATACACAAAATAAGTCATAATCACAAAAATACCATGTCACGATCACTACCAACTAAGACATATCATGTACACACCATCAAATTTAAGCCATAACCCATATTCAAAATATAAGACTTATCCAAAAATATAAGACATGCACACAAAATAAGATATAATCACAAATATTCTAAAATCCACCAACTAAGAAATAACATGAACAAACCACCAAATTTAAGCCATCAGACATATAAAAAATCTAAGACACAGATACCTCCAACTAAGATAAATACACAAAATAAGACATAAGCACAAAAATTAATATGAGAACCAACTAACACATGCCATGATCACAACAAATTTAAGACAAGACATGATAACCATAAAATCTAAGACATAATAATTTTTTTTAATATATCTTAATTTTGGTTATGTCTCATGTGTTAGTTGTATGTGTTCATATGTCTTAGTTGGTGATTCTTATATTTTTTGGGTGTGATGATGTCATAGTTGGTTGTTGGTGAATGTGACGTGGTATTTGTTGTGCTTTTATCTTATTTTGTGTAAATGGCTTAGTTGGAGGTGTCTGTGTCTTAGATTTTGGGTTATGTCTCATGTCTTAAATTTCTTGTGATCATGTTGTGTATTAGTTGGTGGTCATGTTATAGTGTTCGTGTTATGGTTTATTTTGTGATCGTGTCTTAGATTTTGAATATGTCTTAGTTTGGGTTATGTCTCATGCCTTAGTTGTAGGTGTATGTCTTATATTTAGTGCTCATGTTATGGATTAGTTTGAGGTGTGTGTGTGTTAGTTTTTGTGCTCATGTTATGACTTAGCTGTGTGTGTGTGTGTACTCACCTAGTTGTGGTTACAGGGGTCGAGTCATAGCTCCTGGCCCCGCCTCTTCACTGGCCGCTACTGGGTCTCTCTCCCTTCGTCATGAGCCTTATCATACCTCTTCTTAAAGCTATGAATGGATCCTGCCTCCACTACATCGCTTCCCAAGCTATTCCACTTCCTGACCATTCTGTGACTGAAGAAATACTTCCTAACATCCCTGTGATTCATCTGAGTCTTCAACTTCCAACTGTGTCCCCTTGTTGCTGTGTCCCATCTCTGGAACATTCTGTCTCTGTCCACCTTGTCAATTTCTCTCAATATTTTATATGTCGTTATCATGTCCCCCCTATCTCTCCTGTCCTCCAGTGTCGTCAGGTCGATTTCCCTTAACCTCTCCTCGTAGGACATACCCCTTAGCTCCGGGACAAGTCGTGTTGCAAACCTTTGCACTTTCTGTATTTTCTTTATGTGCTTGGCTAGGTGTGGGTTCCAGACTGGTGCTGCATACTCCAGTATGGGCCTAACGTACACAGTGTACAGGGTCCTGAACGATTCTTTATTAAGATGTCGGAATGCTGTTCTTAGGTTATCTAGGCGCCCATATGCTGCAGCAGTTATTTGGTTGATGTGCACCTCAGGAGATGTGCTGATGTTATACTACACCAAGATCTTTTCCGGGGTGAGGTTTAGTCTGGCCCCTAGACGACCGTCTGCGGCTTTTTCCCCTTTCCCCAAACTTCGACTTTGCACTTTGTGGGGTTGAACCCCAGGACCCAACCTGACCAGGCTTGAGCCTGTCCAGACCCCTTTGTAGTTCGCCTGGTCCTCGTCCATTAATACTTTTAAATTTTCACATCATCGCAAACAGGACACTTTTAGGTATTCTTTCCGTCATGTCATTAGAAATACCAGAAACAGCACCGGTCCAGGACTGACCCTGTGGAACCCCACTGCCAGAGCCCACCTGACACCTCCCAGAACCATGACTCCTGCTGCTTCCTGACGGGTTTTCCCCTGATCCATTGGGGGCCCTTTCCGTTATCTCTGCCTGGTCCCCCCAGTTTTTGCACAACCTTTGTGTGGAACCGTGTCAAACCCCTTTCCCGCCCAAAAAATCGTCATCCATTTTCTCTTGTCTTCCCGCTGTCACCCGTCAAGAACTCCAGGGGTTTGGACACAGGTTTTCCCATCCCTGAAACCGTGTAGACGCCGTTGATAAGTCATTTTTTCTGGGTGTTCCACCACTTTCTATTTATTCTTCCCATGACTTTGCATACTATACACAGTGACACGGTTGAAAAGCTTACTGTCTCCTTTTAAAGTTTGGGGACACATTTGCGTTTTCCCATACTCGGAGTCCCCCTTTTTCGATAGATGTGTTGAATATTTTGTTAGTGGAAAAAGTTCCCCAGCCCCTCTCCAGGACCCCCTGGAGAGATGGATCCGACCCCCGCCTTTTAGGTATCTAGCCACCCGAGCCTTTCCTTCTTCCCCGGGCTGAAACCAACACTTCGTGGGACCCCTCCTTGTCTTTCTGATCCCTTTAAACCCCCCGGTGAACACCCCCTGGAGCCCCACACTTCGAGTCCGTGAACTTCCTTTTTTTCCTAAGCGGGCGCAGGGCGGGAGGGCCGGGAGGGCGGGGTGCGGGGTGAGGGTGAGGGGTGAGTGCCGAAAAGCCCACTGGGGAAAGACGGCTATTTTAGGAAAAGAAGAAAAAATACACTGAACACTACATCAGACAACACAGCTGCCCGGAAGAAAAGCTACACCGGGAAAGAACACAGCTACACCGGGGGGAACAAGCACACCGGGAACACAACTACACCAAGAAAAGCAAAACCGGAGGGAAAACAGCTAACCAAAAAACACAGCTACACCGGGGGGAACACAGCCACCGGGAGGAACACAACACACCGGAAGAACACAGCTACCCGGGGGAAACACCCCCTGGGGGAACACACACCCAAGGAACACAGCTACACCAGGGGGAACACAGCACACGGGGGAAAAAACAGCACACCAAAGGAAACAGCCACCTGAGGAACACAGCCAAACCCGGG
>WNWK01059979.1:0-10052 GCA_009830355.1 Cherax destructor
GGACAAAAGAGTCAACTTTAAGGATAGGGAGTTCTTGGAGCTCAAGCTGCTCTAAAATGTCATCACCACATGTCTGGAAATTCCGTTGGACAATGGTGTGGGGTAAAATGACTGTACCACTACAAGAGTTGAGTGAATGATGTTTGTCAATAGTGATAGGAATAGTATCTATTGTCGTAAGGAGAGAAAGATCGCGAGCTTGGCCAGCATTCTGGACCGTGATAATGCGAGTGCCGCTCTTGAGAGCATGAAATGAGATATCTTTACCTACATGGCGTAGGAGAGCTTTACCAATACTATGATCGGAAAGATAGGTATTAGGAGAGGTCGGTCGTAGAGTAAAAAACTTAGTCCATTGAGTAGTGTGAAACAGAGCATTTAGGGGGAGTGCGTGACGAGCTGGTCGTTTCTGAGAAGAACGAGAAGGAAGTGTCGAATCGTCATGTAAGGGTCTTGGTCGTTTGGATGTGGGACCAGGGGTGGTCCGATGGGTGACGGGCGAGCGATCCGAAAATTGCCGCACCATCGAGGGAGAAGCCGGAATCAAGGTCAGAGAAGAGCGAAGGTCAGATATGTCATAAAGGGCCAGTCGGAACCCCGGTACCTGAAGCAGGTGACGAACCGGCACCAGCAAGAGGTACAGGGGTATTAGAGTTGTCCGTTAACGAGGTAGGGTCAGAACTAGGTGCGGTATCAGGAAGGGGCCCGGGGGTATTGGGTTCATGGATTGGGTCAGCCATGGTTAGGTTACTTCTTTCTTTTTATTTTCAAGAAAAAAAGAAAAAAAAAAAAAAGAAAAAAAGGGGGGAACGTGGAGGAATAAAAGGGGCGTAAATCCCCCTCCACGCCCAAGAGGACCTCAATACCGCAAGTAGTGCAGATGCTGCATGGAACCCGTGCCATACCCTACCCTTCATGCCAGTAAACCAGCAATCCGGGATAGCAACCTCACATCCACCAAGCCACCTCGGCGGACAAAAGAGAGGGCGGCCGGATATCCGCCACACAGCATATTGCCTTCGGCCACCACCCCCGAAATCCGAAAGGTGGCCTCCAGAGATACACCCGTCGCCCGAAAGATACCCAAGGCCATCCCGGGAGACCGGAGAGGGATCGGGACATCCCCAGGCGATCCAGATTCCACGGCAAACTACACCACCGCCAAGGACCTCAACGGAATGGGATGGACCACGATACCCTTCCCCCTACCTAGGAACTAGAATGCCTGTGGAGGGAAGATCCCAAAGTAAAAATGGGAAGGAAATAAGGGAGGGATGAGGAGGAAGAGGAGGAAAGGGAAAAAAGGGAGGATGGGGAAAATAGGAAAAGGGAGGGGGGGATTGGGGGGTAATTAGGTTCGGTCTGAGGAAGAAGACCAAAAGGTCCAATTCCTCAGACCAAGAGCCTTTTCACCACAGTTCTTCTATGTAACTGCTTTATAAAACTATAAAAACAATAAAAATATAAAATCATTGTGTGATAAAAAAAAAAAAATCTTTATTACACATGCACTAAAGTACAGCCTCTCACTTACCAACGTGGAAAAATAAACAAATAAGCAGTATAATGTGATCCTTTATTGACAACGTTTCGCCAACGCAGTGGGCTTTATCGAGTCACAAACAGATCTACCTGGATACAAGATTCAAGAGTATTTATAGGATTTAGTCAGGTGGAAAATGCTTAGTCAAGTGGAGAATGCTGCATGTGACAATCTTCAGAGTAGTGTGATGGAGTCTTAAACCTTGGGAAGCTTTAAAAAGAGATTGAACAAGTATCTGTGTAAACCTTTTGCAGTGTTCCATTCTTAAGTGGGATAGCGATGAAGAAGTTTCTTGGCAATAGGTTCAGCTATGTTGTAGTAGCCGTTGTTCTGGTTGAAGTTGTTGGATATGCAGATAAGTGATGATTCTAGGATTCTTCGGTATCGAGTGTTGTCTTCTCTGGCGATGAGTCTTGCGTTTCTGTAGTTGATTAAATGGTTGTGTGAATTTCGGTGTTGAACACAGGCATTCCTCGAGTCGTCAGATCTGCCTGCATACTGGTGTTCTGAAATACGTGTTTGGAGGTCTCTGGATGTTTCGCCGACGTATAATTTGCTGAAGTCATTACAAGGGATTGTGTATACCCCTGCAGTGGATTGAAGCTTGTCCTGTCTGTTACTGGTAATGACCTTGATGGTGGTGGATGTGGAGGTGGATACTCGGAATGAGGTATAGGAAAAAATGTTGGAAACGTGTTTGGAAATGGAGTTGGTGGGGAGGACTATGTATCTCTTCTCAGCAGTGTCTTCTCTGGGTGTGTTGAAGATGTTTAACCCTTTGACTGTTTCGGTCGTATATATACGTCTTACGAGCCAATGTTTCGGACGTATTTATACGCCTAAATTCTAGCGGCCTCAAATCAAGTGGGAGAAAGCTGGTAGGCCCACATGTGAGAGAATGGGTCTGCGTGGTCAGTGTGCGCAGTATAAAAAAAAAATCGGGCAACCAGTGGTGCATTGTGGGAAAGCCATTTCAGTAGTCCATGTTCAGCATCCCTAGCGGTAAAAATATCTGACTCCCCGGAAAATCTGGGACTCTTCTCTTCCTCAGTGATAGCTCTAACACAGATGGAAGTGTCTCTGAAGATGAATTTGTTGGTTTTGAGGAGTTTGTGACCGAAAGCAATGCCCAGGATACCAGAAGGAAAGAAGGAAGAAAGAAAGTAAGAAAGGAAGGAAGAGATGAGAGGAAGAAAGGAAAGAAGAGATGAAAGGAAGGAAGGAAAGAAGAGATGAAAGGAAGGAAGGAAAGAAGAAGGAAAGGAAGGAAGGAGGAAAGGAAGGAAGGAAAGAAGAAAGAAAGGAAGGAGAGATGAGAGGGAGGAAGGAACAAAGAAGTAGAAAAGGAAGAAAAAGGAAGGAATGAATGAAGGAAGAAAGGAAGGCAGGAAGGAAGGAAGAGATGAGAGGAATGAAGGAAGGAAATAAGTAAGAAAGGAAGGAAGGAATGAATTAAGAAAGGAAGCTAGGAAGGAAGTTGTGGGGAAGAAGACATGCAACCCCTTTTGTGTTGACAGGTTGACAGCAGTGAGGGTGGTGAGTAATGGTATAATATGTCATTTTGACAGCTACCTTACCCTGACTCAGCAAATTTAGATGTCAACACACACACACACACAGCTTCAAACGCTAAGTGAAGTTGATGGAGTGTCCAGTCATTATATATGTGTATATATATCATAGAACAATAGCAATAGGTTGGTAGGTAAGTAGGTAGGTAAGTAGGTAGGTAAGTAGGTAGGCAAGTAGGTAGGCAAGTAGGTAGGCAAGTAGGTAGGCAAGTAGGTAGGCAAGTAGGTAGGCAAGTAGGTAAGCAAGTAGGTAAGCAAGTAGGTAAGCAAGTAGGTAAGCAAGTAGGTAAGTAAGTAGGTAGGAAGGACTGTGAGGAAGCAGAGCATGGGACCCCCATGGGTGTTGACAAGGCAGTGAGAGTGGAAAGTGGTGGTATAATATGTCATTTTGACAGCAGCCGCACCCTGACTCGGCATATTTATAAGTCCACACACTCACAACAACCAGCTTCCAGAAGCTATTATCAGTTCTATGAAGTGTCCAGTGACTATATATGCATATATATAGAAACCAGAAGGAAGGAAGGAGATGAAAAGAAGGAAGGACGGTATGAAAGGAAGGAAGGTAGGTAGGTAGGTAGGAATGTAGGAAGGAAGGTTGAAAGGAAGGTTGGAAGGAAGGTATGTATGAAGTTATGTAGGAAGAAAGGAAGGAAGGAAGGAAGGCAGGTAGGAAGGAAGGAAGGTAGGAAGGAAGGAATGACGACCCAGAAACAACAACCAGCTTCCAGAAGCTAATAGCAATTCTATGAAGTGTCCAGTGATTATATATGCGTATATATAGAAACCAGAAGGAAGGACGAAATGAAAGGAAGGAATGTAGGAAGGAAGGAAGGTTGGAAGGTTGGAATGATGACCCAGACACAACAACCAGCTTCCAGAAGCATATAGCAGTTCTAGGCACGTGTCCAGTGACTATGTGTGTATAGTATATAGAAACCAGAAGGAAGAAAGGAAGGACGAGATGAAAGGAAGGAAGGTATGGAAGGAAGGAGGAGGGAGGTAGGAGTGAGGTGAGGCAGGCAGGAGGCAGGAGGCAGGCAGGCAGGCAGGCAGGCAGGCAGGCAGGCAGGCAGGCAGGCAGGCAGGCAGGCAGGGCAGGCAGGCAGGCAGGCAGGCAGGCAGGCAGGAGGCAGGGAGGCAGGAGGCAGGCAGTGAGGTAGGTAGGCAGGCAGGAGGAGGTAGGCAGGCAGGGCAGGTAGGTAGGTAGGTAGGTAGGTAGGTAGGTAGGTAGGAGGAGAAGGTAAGAGAAGGAAGGAAGGAAGGAAGGAAGGAAGGAAGGAAGGAAGGAAGGAAGGAAGGAAGGAAGGAAGGAAGGAAGGAAGGAAGGAAGGAAGGAAGGAAGGTAGGTAAGAAGGAATGTAGGAAGGAAGGAATGACGAATAAAGACGGCCATCAACCTAGGATAACTAGTACCTAACACAACTGCCTGCTGCTACTTTGAAGAAAACTGCTCAGAAGAGATGTTTTGTCTGTGCATATACAAAAAAAAGCCCACAAAAATGCAGACACACTCGTTTTATGTGTGAGGAATGTAAAACACCACTGTGCATAGAACTATGTTTCAAAGAGTTCCACAAGCTGCAGAACTTCTATGAACATGTCCAGTGACTGCACATTTGTATATATATTATAGAACACTAGTAATAAAGATTTTTTGTATTGTTGGTTTGTGTAAACAAGTTTTGTAAACAATATAAAGATAGTAATGTTTATGCTATTATTGTGTTGCATACAACGAATGTATATACAGTGGAGCCCCGAGTTTCGTAAACCCCGGAAATCATACAATTATGTAAGTATAATATTGTAAGTACTTGTGGACGTGTATTTTTGGGGGTCTGAAATAGACTAACCTACGTGACATTTTTCCTTAAGGGAGTAAATTTGTTCGGTAATGGCGCTTCAGCAGACTTCAGGAGTGAAGTTTTTACGAAACTCGGGGGTCCACTGTATATACATTGCACCTTACCTTGGTCTCACAGGCCACATAAGTTACGTAAAAAAAGAAAATAGTGAAAAAAACAAGAAATCTACGAATGGAAGTAAACAAATATTTATCAAGTGAGTAGCATTCGTCGCTGTTGCCATACGGGGCTCATTTTCTGCCAATTTTACACCTCCATATCTCGGTAAGTATTGATGACAAAAATCTGTTTTTAGGATAAAAATAATCAGAAAAATAATCTTAACACTTTGATAAGAAAAAATCATTTTTTTTCTAATACAGTGGACCCTCGGTTAACGAATACCCGAAATCGTCAATTATGTAAGTATAATTTTGTAAGTTCTTGGGAAGTGTATTTTTGGGGTCTGAAATAGACTAACCTACATGACATTATTTCTTAAGGACGTAAATTCGTTCGGTAATGGCACTTGAGCAGGCTTCTGCAATGAATTTTTTTCGTTAACCGAGGGTCCACTGTATTCCTGACGTAGAATGACAGTTTCAGAAAGGGGTCTCCGACAGTCAAAGGGTTAATGCCCGTCGTCTGCAGTCTCTAATGAAGTGACGAGGATAGTGAAGTATGGAAAAAACTTGTTCAATGATGGAGCATTCTTCTTCAAGGAACTCACTGCTGCAGATTCTGAGTGCACGCAGGAAAAAGCCTATAATTACACCACGTTTAGTTTTGGTGTCGTGGTGAGAGTAGAAGTGGAGAAGATCGTGTTGATTGGTAGGTTTTCGATAAACTTTAAAACGAATTTCATGGTCAGCTTTGCAGAGAAGAACATCAAGGAAAGGAAGAGTGTTGTCGACTTCTTCTTCTAGTGTAAACTGGATTGATGGCTCGACCTGGTTGAGCTTGTATTGGAGAGCTTGAACGTTGAAGCGCTGGGAGTTATGATGAATGTGTCAACATAACGAAGCCAGGTGACGGAAGAGGGAATAATAGTGGAAAATCGCTCAGCTTCCAAATGTTCCATATATACAGTGGACCCCCGAGTTTCGTAAACCCCGGAAATCATGCTTTTATGTAAGTGCTTTTGTAAGTGTTTTTTTGGGGTCTGAAATAGACTAACCTACGTGATTATTTCTTAGGACGTAAATTGTTCGTAATGGCACTTTAGCAGGCTTCTGGAATTAAGTTTTTACGAAACCGGGGTCCACTGTAAAGGGTTCGCAGGGCGGCACTAAGTGGGTCCATGGTAGTCAAGTTTGCTGAAAGAGTTGATTTTCGAAGAGAAGCGGTAAGCCCCACATAGTTCAATAAAGTCGATGAAATCGCTGGCTGGAAAAGGAAGATCAAGCGAGTCGTCAATTTTCCTGCTCAAGAGATGATAGCTTGTGTAGTAGGTACTTTGGTGAATAGGATGTCCCTGATGTTGATGTTGCGAATATGATTGAGGTCACCAGAGTGTTTGAGATGTGCTGGACTGATGGTGCCCAAAGTTTAGAGAGGTGTTTAGCGAATTCTAAATTTGGTGGGGAGCACCCTATTCCCGGATATGGGCCTCAATGGGATACCTGGTTTGAGAGTTTTTGGCAGACCGTACATTCTGGCGGGTCTGGGGTTCCCTGGGAATGGTGTGAGAAGTTTCTTTCCTTGTTCTGAGTCCTCAGAATGCGGAGTCTTGTGAAAAATGTTTTGGTGAGGTTGCCCACTTGGTTGTTGTGAGAGGTTTGTGGTATCTGGGTCATTAAGTAGATTAACATTTTGTTCCTGTAATCGCAGTGTTCAAGATTACGACACCACCTCCTTGATCAGCGGTGGTACCCTGATGGTCGTGTCTTCTGCTAAAGCTTTAAGTGCAATGATGTACGTCAGTATGACTGGGGTACTGTGTGTTGAGATGGCGCTGAGATGATGCCTTGAAGATAGCCTTTGGAAATCGGAGTCATTGTGTCTGTAGTTTTTAGCGATGAATGAGTCTTGTTTTGGTTTCGTAATTCCTGTTGCAAATTTGAGGATAGCTGAGGGCTTCAGTTTCTTGTGGTTGACAGTGGCGAGATGAAAGATTTTGAATAATTTCAGGTTTTCCCCTAAACTTTTCCACGCAATTATGCAGAGAGTTTGGAGTTTCCTAGTAAGTCTGATTTTCTGCTGAACATTAGCTGTGGTAACTTGCTGCGAATAATTTCGGCGGTGCGTCTGTTCATGTTTCCCGAGTGTCGTGCCTGGGTGTCTGGCTTGGAGAAAAGCATCCTTTGAAGCATTGTTCAAGTCATCTGCACACTCTTCAAGGTAGAGTTTGTGCAGTTGCGGAGAAAGGAGGTTTATGTTGGCAATTTGAGGAGGAGTAGATCTTGGTAAGACCATTTCTTGGATGCAGTCACAAGAAAATTGTGTCTATTGCAAGTGAGTGCTTTAGAAGAAGGTCCAGGTATTCTCTGTGTGAAGGATCCATTTCTACTGCAGTGTTTGACCGATGGAAATAAATGGTATAAAATACCACACAATGGAAAAATAAAGCTTACTCACTTCGCAATAGACACAATTTTCTTCGTGACTGCATCCAAGTGGCTCCAAGACTACCTCCTCAAATTGCCAACATAAAACCTCCTTTCTCCACAACTGCCAACTTACTAAAAAGTGTGCAGATGACAACAATGCTAAAGGAAGCTTTCTCCAAGCCAGGACACCAGGCATGACACTCGGGAAACATGAACAGATGCACCACCAAAATTATTCGCGGCAGTTACCACAACAAATGTTCAGCACAAAATCAGACACTAAGAAACTTCAAACTCTCTGCGATAATTGTCAGTGGAAAAGTTTAGGAAGACCTGAAATTATTAAAAATCTTTCATCCGTCCACTGTAACCAAGAAACTGAAGCCTCAGCTAGGCCTCAAATTTGCAGAATTCAAACCAAAAAAAGACCTCAATCATAGCTAAAACTACAGACACTGACTCCGATTTCCAAAAGGCTATCTTCAAGGCATCATTCAGCGGCCTCTCAAAACAGTACCCCAGTCATACCACGTTACATCATTGCACTTAAAGCTTTAGCAGGCACGACCATCAGGGTTACCAGCGCTGATAAGGAGGTGGTGTCGTTCTGCTACGATTACAAGAACAAAATGCAATCTAAACCAGTACCTACAAACCTCTCACAACAACCAAGTGGACACCTCCACTTTCTTACAAGACTCCGCCGCATTTGAGGGACTCAGACAGGAAAAACTTCTAGACACCATTCCCAGCAACCCCAGACCTGCCAGAATGCGGTCTGCCAAAAACTCACAAACCAGGTATTGCATTGAGGCCCATATCCTCGGGAATAGCAGGCTCCCACCAAATCTCAGGGAAATTTTCGCTAAACACCTCTTTAAACTTTGGGCACCATCATTCAGCCATTTCAAATCTCTGTGACCTCAATCACATTTGCAACATCAACATCAGGGAAAAAGAAACTCTCCAGTCTTGATGTAACATCCCTATTCACCAAAGTACCACTACCAAGCTATCAATTTTTGCACGAGGAAAATTGACGACTCACTTGATCTTCCTCTTCCAGCCAGCAATTTCATCGACCTTTTGAACTATGTGTGGGCTTTACATGTTCTCTTTGAAAATCAACTTTTTAGCAAACTTTGGACTACCCATGGTATCGCCACTAGTGCCGTCCTTCCGAACCTATATATAGACTTTGAAGCGAGCGATTTTCCACTATTATTCCCCCTTCCGTCACCTGGCTCCGTTATGTTGACAACATTCTCATCATAACTCCCAGACGCCAACGTTCGCTCTCCAACACAAGCTCAACAGGTCGAGCCATCAATCCAGTTTACACTAGAAGAAGAAGTCGACAACACCCTTCCTTTCCTTGATGTTCTTCTCAAAGCTGACCATGAAATTTGTTTTAAAGTCTATCCAAAACCTACCAATCAACAGATCTTCTCCACTTACTCTCACCAACACCAAAACTAAAATGGTGAAATTATAGGCTTTTCCTCACACTCAGAATCTGCAGCAGTGAGTTCCTTGAAGAATGCTCCATCATTGAACAAGTTTTTCCCAAAATTCACTATCCTCGTCACTTCATTAGAGACTGCAGGCGAGGGCATTAAACATCTTCAACACACCCAAAAAGACACTGCTGAGAAGAGATACATAGTCCCCCACCAACTCCATTTCCAAACACGTTTCCAACATTTCTTCCAATACCTCATTCCAGTATCCACCTCCACATCCACCACCATCAAGAACATTACCAGTAACAGACAGGACAAGCTTCAATCCACTGCAGGGTATACACAATCCCTTGTAATGACTGCAGCAAATTATACGTCAGCCAAACATCCAGAGACCTCCAAACACGTATTTCAGAACACCAGACGCAGGCAGATCTGCGACTCAAGGATGCCTGTGTTCAACACCCAAATTCACACAACCATTTAATCAACTACAAACGCAGACTCATCGCCAAGAAGACAACACTCAATACTGAAGAATCCTAGAATCATCACTTATCTGCATATCCAACAACTTCAAACAGAACAACGGCTTCTACAACATACTGAACCTGTGCAAGAAACTTCTTCATGCTATCCCACTGAAGAATGGAACACTGCAAAAGGTTTACACAGATACTTGTTCAATCTCTTTTAAAGCTTCCCAAGGTTTAAGACTCCATCACACTACTCTGAAGATTGTCACATCAGCATTCTCCACCTGACTAAGCATTTTCCACCTGTCTAAATCCTATAAATACTCTTGAATCTTGTATCCAGGTAGATCTGTTTGTGACTCGAAAAACCCTGCGTGGGGCAAAAATTGTCAATAAAAGGGTCCATTATACCTTATGTGTTTATTTTTCCCTTTGTGGTATTTTATCCATTTATGTCCACTCCGCGTATGTTTCCGACAACTCAGGTTAAAAAGGGGTCTCTGATGAGCTGTTAGGTATAAAATAAAGCTTGGGTCATGAATGGCGGGCATCTCAAATAACCTACTTGACTTGGGTTTCCCCGCAAGGGAAAACCCCTTTTAA
>WNWK01059980.1:0-10052 GCA_009830355.1 Cherax destructor
GATTTTACGATATATGGCCTTCGATACTTGGGGGTACTGTATTTTACACCTTGCTTTAAATGCAATAAATGGTTATATGGCATTGAAATTTTTGTAAAAACTTTGTTGACAGACTGTGGTTCGTTGATCCTCTTGGTTTGCTACCGTGGGACAGAGAAGCTTATTGAATAAAAGACTTCACCGGGCCCCTGCCTTATTTTGATCGTCGTTATGATCTATGATTGAAATAAAAAGCTTTCTCTGGTCACTGGAAAGCTTCTGGGCCTGGAAGTTCCAATCAACAAAATATATTCCATAAGTTTTAATTTCTTGGCAATTAATTTTTCCCCAAACTAAAAGGGATTTTTTAGTACAGCTGTTACTACAAATTGGGGGCTGTTTCTACAGATCCTGTGAAAGTAAATCCAAATAATAAAAAAATTAAGTCTGCATCAGGTTTTTGTCTCGGATATGGGTTTTTTTTTGTTTTTGAAAAATATTTTGTAAAGATGTAAAACTCGTCTGGTTTGTTGATATTCATAGTCATGTTGACATTCATAAAAAATAAGGACCAGAATAAGAGATTTGGGTGTGGGAAATCAATTGAGCCTGAAAATGTTGGATAATTGAATCTCTGTTAGTTGCCATACAGTAAAAAGTTTCATAATGAAAATATGTGAACACAAAGCCCATGAATTTGTTGAGACAACTGTATGTACTTCATATAAATATATTTTTTGTTTTTAGAATAGTTCTTAAAGATTGTCACCTGTTTTTGCTTGTAATCATTACTATATCTTATGATCTTCATTTTAATGAAGGAATTTATTATTTTAATGCTAAGTACAGTCATTAAATTTAGCAGAACAATCATGCATAATATCATATGTATAAATCTAAAGTCTTGTCTAGTTTGGGGTGTGAAACTTTGTCCAGCATATCCATTGATGATATAGTGACATTGGTAACTAATGAGAACTGTCTGATAAGATCTCATTTCAAAGATGGATTCCTCAGCAGTTTAGAAGGGGCTTAAATATATTTGTACGTATGTCTTGCTTGTGTTATAGTTTTCATGGTGACTCAGAACATGAATACGTACAGTGGTACTCGGTTTCGTACAGCTCCCAACTCGAACAGTTATGTAAGTGTATTATTGTAAGTGCTTTTGTAAGTGTATTTTTGGGGTCTGAAACGGACTAATCTAATTTACATTTGTCCTAATGGGAACAAATTTTTCCCGGTAACGGCCTCAACAGCCTTCTGGAATGAATTATCGATGAAAACCGAGGTACCACTGTACTTGTACTAAATTCTAGTGATTCTGTGTAAGGGTTTGTTTATTATCTTTTAAACCAGATACATTAAACAGGAGATATTTGTGTACAAGTGAGCCTTGGTAGGTTGGTTACAGTTATCCATGTAAGATACTCTTATCTTGTCCCTAGTTCCAGCTTATTTGTAAAATTTAAACCCCTACATTCAGTCACTAGGCTTCTTTCCTGCAGGCCTATATACTAAATGTGTGTATTTAACACCTTTCTCTATCCCAGAGGAATAATTGGCCTAATACAGACAGTGGTGATCTAAACTGGGAATGTGGACAGTCAGAGACTGGTCTCTCTTGGAAAGAGTGTGTTGGGATACTTTTTGAGTGGGAGGGGGTTGTATAGAAAACAGGATTTCATTAGAAATTGTGAAGGCAGGAGGCAGCTACAATACTAGGGAAGTGGCAGGAATGTCTGAAACTTCTAATAGCTTTGGCTTTTTTTTTTTTACCACCAGAGCTTATAATTGTTTAGATTTTATTCCTGTGTACATTTAGTTGATGTCACAGTACTATGGCTAGAGCAGGTTCCAATTCTGTAATCCCACAAATTCATAATAAACATGGATGATGTTTCAGCTTAAGCATGTACAATTTTCATTTCCTGTTTGTAGGTTTGTGGTGAATTTTCTTAAAATACAGGGAAACATTGTATTTTTTAAAATTTCAGCTAATGAATGAACGTGTATTCTGTCTTTTTCTCAGCTATATGTATAATGCAAAATTTCCCGCTATGTTTGCTGAACTTACACGTATCTTGAACCACTGCATGTTCTTGGGGAAACCTGGCATTGGATATTCGCACTTCCCCTTTTGTGGTTGTTTGAAGAACGTGAGAAGATGATGGAATTTTATGAGCGAGCATCTGGGGCTCGCTCATGCTGCATATGTTCGACCAGGTGGTGTTGCCATTGTAAGAATATTTTTTTTTTTTTATTATGTATACAATAGTTCCATCTAGTGATGGACAATACCAAAATGTTTGTCAATACTGATATCAGTTTTAGGCTAATATACCGATACCACCAAAATTAGCCAATACAGCCTCTCCTCACTTGCACATACTTGTTTTCTGATCGACGAACATATGATGGGCTCTCTAACCAGTATCATACCTAAATAATGTATATTAGAGCTGAATTCCTCTATTCTGTTATTGCAATATACACTACACTACTGTATAAACATTTAAAAATACTGTATCAGTAGAACGTCATTTAGCACGATAGTTACGTTCCTGAAAAAGTCGTGTTAGATAATTCTGTTAAATAATTAAAAGAACTAATGGGAAAAATAGGGTTACGTTCCCGAGAGTCCACAAAAAACCAAACAAGTTTTTTTTTGACCAACAGATCTTACAAAAATAAAAGTGAATATGTAATTGTAGTTCATTATCGTGATGTATTATGTTGTTTATACTGCTTAAGACTACAAATGTAATAGAAATAATAGTATTTACCTTTTAAAATTTTGGGTGCTGGTGTTTGTGGATGATTGTGAAGAGAGTGGAGAGTTATGCTGTGGCCCTACTGGGCTGAGGTGGATAGTAGAAGTTCTTGAACTGAAGTCATGGTTGAACTGAGTCAACTTAAGTCAGTCAAGCCATTCAGTAAGTCAGTCAAGCCATTCAGTAAGTGCAGTCAAGCCATTCAGTAAGTCAGTCAAGCCATTCAGTAAGTCAGTCAAGCCATTCAGTAAGTCAGTCAAGCCATTCAGTAAGTCAGTCAAGCCATTCAGTAAGTCAGTCAAGCCATTCAGTAAGTCAGTCAAGCCATTCAGTAAGTCAGTCAAGCCATTCAGTAAGTCAGTCAGCATCAGTAAGTCAGTCAAGCCATTCAGTAAGTCAGTCAAGCCATTCAGTAAGTCAGTCAAGCCATTCAGTAAGTCAGTCAAGCCATTCAGTAAGTCAGTCAAGCCATTCAGTAAGTCAGTCAAGCCATTCAGTAAGTCAGTCAAGCCATTCAGTAAGTCAGTCAAGCCATTCAGTAAGTCAGTCAAGCCATTCAGTAAGTCAGTCAAGCCATTCAGTAAGTCAGTAAGCCATTCAGTAAGTCAGTCAAGCCATTCAGTAAGTCAGTCAAGCCATTCAGTAAGTCAGTCAAGCCATTCAGTAAGTCAGTCAAGCCATTCAGTAAGTCAGTCAAGCCATTCAGTAAGTCAGTCAAGCCATTCAGTAAGTCAGTCAAGCCATTCAGTAAGTCAGTCAAGCCATTCAGTAAGTCAGTCAAGCCATTCAGTAAGTCAGTCAAGCCATTCAGTAAGTCAGTCAAGCCATTCAGTAAGTCAGTCAAGCCATTCAGTAAGTCAGTCAAGCCATTCAGTAAGTCAGTCAAGCTTCATTCAGTAAGCCAGTTCAAGCCATTCAGTAAGTCAGTCAAGCCATTCAGTAAGTCAGTCAAGCCATTCAGTAAGTCAGTCAAGCCATTCAGTAAGCAGTCAAGCCATTCAGTAAGCCAGTCCAAGCCATTCAGTAAGCCAGTCAAGCCATTCAGTAAGTCAGTCAAGTATTCAGTCCAGTCAGTCAAGTCATTCAGTCAGTCAGTCAAGTCATTCAGTCAGTCGGTCCAAGTCATTCAGTCCAGTCAAGTCATTCAGTCAGTCAGTCAAGTCATTCATCAGTGGTCAAGTCCAGTCAATGTTCAGTCAGTCAAGTCAGTCAGTCCACAATTTATGTTTACATCTTTTTATGTGTACAAAGTAACACTTCATTACGGCCACGGGTTATGTCTTGTCTAATATCTTTGTTTTCTTCGTTAATTCAAGATCAAAACACAATTCACTCTTATTTTATTCTTACAAACACAGCTGGCTTGTAGCCAGGACTTCTTGACGCGTATGGAGAATGCTGGGATGGTGGGGTCCGTGGTGGGTGGGTAAGGCGGGTGGTGTCTTCTGAACCACAACAACAGTAGTAGTAACAAGACTGCTTGAGAATGGTTATTTGTTTTTCCTTCCCACAAACTGTAAGTTTATTCAGGTATACACAGATACAGTTCTGAAGATTATCATACATAGCAGCATATGTGTGAGAACCTAGGATAACCCAAAAAGTCAGTGACAGTATTTCCATTGACTGACTTGGGTTATCCTGGTTCTCCACACATATGCTGCTATGTTTGATAATGTATGTAACTGTACTCGCCTAATTGTGGTTGCAGGGGTCGATACTCAGCTCCTGGCCCCGTGTATCGGGAAAACTTGGTTTGCAGGAAGGAAAACAACAAATTCCCTTTTCCTCAAAGCATGAGGATTCTTAGGCAGTAAATAACCATGCGCTTAAAATTTTTCCTCCCTGCCGAACGTGTAATATCATCTTTACGTGTGGTAAGATGATAATGTGTCGATAAATCTTAAATCGTGCAATACCATTAACGTGCAAAAATTCTTGCTAACATTACTATCACATGTACCCTAATAATTCCTTGCAGCTAAAAATTTAAAGTGGTCTTGGAACGGAACTCCGTTGTTAAGTGAGGAGGGCTGTACTCACAAATACTGGTTTGATATCTTCAGAATTAGTCAGTACTCACTAATACTAGTATTGTATGAGATTTAATTAGTACCTTCCAATACTGGTATCAATACCTTAACCCTTTGGGTCAGTGCCGTACTAGTACGTTTTACGAGCAGGGGTTGGTGCCGTCTAGTACGCGTAATTCTAGTGGCCTCCAAATTAAGTGGGAAACGGTTGGTAGCCCACATGAAAGAATGGGTCTATGTGGTCAGTATGCACAGTATAAAAAAATCCTGCACCACACACTGCATAATGAGAAAAAATACTCTGACCGTTTTTTCGTTTAAAACAGAGACTTTGCAGTCTATTTTCGTATAGGTATTTATTGATGTATTCTCGTTTTGTGGTCTCATTTGATAGAATGGAAGATATATTACAGAAATAGGATGATTTTGATTGGTTTGACAATGACAATACCTTGAAATTGAGCTCAAAGTGCGAAAATGTTCGATTTTTTGACGATGTTCAGAGTAAACAAATCACCATGCGTCCAATACACATCAACTGGCGAGTCTAATATTCTTGCACAAGTGCTCTGATATTATTTATACCATTTTTACAATGATGCAGTTGTATACATAACAGTAAATCTTCTATTTTTTGTGAGAATAAAAATTCAAAATGAAAAGCAAAAGTAATGTAGAGGGGCCTGGAGACGTGACTAATGAACAGAGAAGATGTTATTTTAGTGCCAGGAATGTCTGCATTGTTTATTCTGGACCCTATTTTGAAATTGGCATCATTTGAAATTTGTGTGAAATTATCCAAATTGGCATTTTTCTGACCACTATTTTGGGTAGTTAAAATTGGTAAATAGGGTTTCTTGTACTCAATCGATAGAAGAAATGGAGTTCTAGCGAAATAGCTATAATTTTAGTAGACTGAAAGAATGGAATTTGCCGAAAATAGGGCTCAAAGTGGGCAAAATTGCCGATGCGTAAGTGTCATCGATACCGCTAACTTTGCGAAAGCATAATTCCGTTAGTTTTCGATCAAATTTCATAATTTTGGTGGCTTTATGTTCGGAAAACGATTCTCATCATTTCATAAGATTTTTTTTTCCCAAAATTTTGACCCCAGGAACAGGTTTCCGAGAAGGCCTTCGACCCCCAAAGGGTTAAATTAGCCGATAGCCATGTATACTGATACTTTGTACACCAGTCATCTCTTTTTATATCATCTTTTTAGTGATTCATAGCCTTATTTTCACTCGGTATATTAATTCTTTATATAGTACCGTAGTACTTTTTTTTTTAACACACGGTCATCTCCTGCAAGGCAGGGTGATCCAAAAAGAAGTAACACTTTCACCATCACTCAGAGCATCACTGTCTTGCAGAGGCATGCCGATACTGCAGTTCAGATGCCCCTCAAACTGCCGATATCCCAACCCCTCCTTCAAAGTGCAGGCACTGTACTTCCACCTCCAGAACTCGAGTTCAGCTAACCCTTTTTCAGAATCTCCAAAATGTTAACTTGCTCACATTCCAACAGCACATAAGTCTAAAAACCCACCCCACTCCTCCTATCTAACATGCACACAAAATCTAGGATACACAAATAACCCGCAATTGAAGAGGAGCTTACGCTTTGTTGATTTGGACCTTTACAAAGTCCCCTAACAGAAAGGGAGGGGGGGGGTTTTATAAGGGAACCGGGGGGCGGGAACAAGAGAAAGTGATGGAGGGTAATAGTGGTAGTAGTAGGGGTATAGTAGTGGTAGTAGTAGTGGTAGTAGTAGTAGGGGAGTCAGTCAAATACTAAAAAAGGGGGCACTGCAAGGATAGTGGCTCACATGGGGTACAGCCCAAAAACGCGTCGAAGCTCCTTTTTTAATTCGGGTTATTTGTGTTTGTTAGTCAGGGAAGTTTTTTTGTTATCTGCTGGATGTGTGTGTTTAGATACAAAATCTTCTTACTCCCCCTCCCCCAAATTTTTCCCTTTTCCCCCACCTCCTTTCCTCCACAAAGGTTTTTCCCCCCCCCATCATCCAGTTTTGCTCCATCCTCTAAATATCCAACCCCCTCAAAAACCCCTTCCCTCTGCTCTGTGGATAATACTTTTTCATAATCCCACACCTTGTAATCTCAAAACTACAAATTTCGCAAATATATACACTATACATTGCCCTAAAATTTGACATCTCCACTGCCCCCCAAACCTTCTTGCTGCAACATTCACAGCCTATTCTTCCTCCCATATAAATTTGTACCATATCTGGTGGGCAAACCGGGGCTGTGGAGTCGGCCAAAAAATTTGACCACTCCTTTATTTGTGGCACCTCTGACTTTTTTACTTACATTTTTCCCCTTCTAACAGACTCCAGAAACCCCAAGAATTGCTTCTGTCCCAAACCCCCCCGCCCGGGTTTAACCCCCCCCTGTTCTGTGATAAATTCTCCTTTTTGTCTCTGTAGAAAAGTCTTTTTCTTCACAGGCCCCAGTGCACCACCACCTTTTTTTTTCCCCTCAGTTCATTTGTCTCATAGATCTGTCTACTAAAAGTTCTCCCAGATATTCCCTTTCTTTCCCCCATACTCCTCCTTCCAATCTGATTCCCCAATTTTTTTCCTAAATTTTTGTACCCTCTTCCCTTTTTTTTCAGATGTACATTTTTTAAATTTCCTTTTTTACACCCTCCCAAATTTCTAAACCTTTTCAGCTTCTCTTGAATTCCCCAAAAACACATATCACGTTTTGAATGCAGTTCTTTTTTATACAGTATTTGTATTTTTTTTTCATTTTCTAATATTACATTGCGTTACCTCGTTAATAGCTAAAAGATGTTAATCAGCTTTATAATATTTTATATTCATTTTTTCCTTTCATTAGTATTATTTAATATACGGGGACCCCGGTTTCGTACCCCCAAACTCGAAAAATTTTGTAAGTGTATTTTTGTAATGCTTTTGAAGTTATTTTTGGGGTCTAAAAGGACTAATCTAAAATTTCATTATTTCTTATGGGCAAATTTTTGGTAACGGCACTCGAACAGCATTCTGGAACGAATTATGGCCATAACCGGGGGCCACTTTTTATATAGGAGGGATATCCAGTGGTCAACTATTCAATGTTTTTGTGACCTCGCCTCTGGGGACTACTCCCTGACGCGACCCGGAGGGGAGTGTTGAGAGTCAGTGGTTCCACACCCCCTGAAAGGGTAGCTTCTCTTACTAGAGGGTGAGTTCTGCCCCTCTCCCTTGAGAAAGGGCCCGTTGTTTCACTTTGGGAAACCATTGAACTAGAGTTATAATCTCTAGTCCACAGACATTTGGGGATCTGGACATATTTTCATCATAAAGAAGTACTAATCTGTTTAGAACTTCTGTTTTTGGCTCAGAAAATAGTCTATATAACTTTTTTCTATGTTTATTTTAAAGGGACATTCAGTGAAGAATGTTTTGGGTTTAAACTATAAGTTTGTGTGGTTTAAGTATATACAATATAACAAAAAAAGGGACCAAAAATATTAAGTAAATAACGTGGTCTATTTATATTAAAATTATATTTTATCAGTCTTTTCGTCTCCCTTGATTAAAAACATATCCTCAGAATAGAGTTCTTATTGATTTTTGGAATAAATTCTCCCTTCCCCCAGATTTAAAATTTGCCATTACAAAAAAGAAAATTTTAATAAGCAGCAAAAATAAATGTAACAACTCTACTTTGTATTAGATTATGCATTTTTAATTTTCCCCCAAAACATAACATTCACTTCCTTTACAACCCCATCTATAAATATGTTCAAAAACCATAGTGACATCATGCATCCCTATCTAAAGTTTATTTTTACTGGAAAAAAAAATCTCTCCTACATACCCAAACCCCGGTCTCGCTATCCTCTTTTTTTTTTAAAAAAATGGCCCTTTTCCCCCGGGGCCAGGGTGGGAAAGAAAAACAAAATTTTTCTCTTTTTAACAGTAATGAAACAGGAAAAGGGGGTTACTAGCCCCTTGCTCCCGGGAAATTTAGTCGACTCTTACGACATGCATGGCTTACGGAGGAAGAATTCTGTTCCATTTCCCCCATGGGAGATAAGGGGGAAATAAGAAAAAGAACTAGGAAGAAAATGAAAAAAAAAGGGGGGTGTGTGTGTGTGTGTTATATATATATTTTTTTTTTTTTTCAAAAAACCCCGGGTCTCCCACCGAGGCAGGGTGACCCAAAAAAAAAAATTTAAAAAAAAAAAACTTTCATCATCTTTTCAACACTTTCCCCACACTCATACATAATCACTGTCTTTGCAGAGGAGCCCCAGATACTACAGGGGGAAAAATCCCTCCCAGCTGTCACTATTTTCAGACCCCTCCTTTAAAGTGCAGGCATTGGCCCTTTCCCCTTTTCCCGGACTCAAGTCCAACTAAATCAATTAACTGGTTTCCCTGAATCCCCTTTACACAATGTTACCCTGCTCACCTCCAAAAGATTGGGCATGTCCCAAAAAACCCTTCGTCTCCATTCACTCCTATCTCCGGGTCACACTGCTTGCTGGGAAAATCCAAACCCTCGCCCCCAAAACCTCCCCAACCCTTCCCTCCAACCTTTTCTAGGACGACCCCCACCCCCCCTTCCCCTTCCCCTACAGATTTATACGCTCTCCCAAATCATTCTACTTTGATCCATTCTCTCTAAATGACCCAAAACCCCCTCAACAACCCCTCTTCCGGGCCCCCCTGACAAATCTTTTAGTAATCCACCTTCTCCCAATTTCCCCCATTCCCAATTTTCTGCATAATATTTACACCACACATTGCCCTTAGACAGGACATCTCCTGCCTCCAGCCTCCTCCTCGCTGCAGCATTTGCAACCCATGCTTCCCCCCATATAAGGTGTTGGGACCACAATGCTCTTTCATTCCCTTCTTTGCCTCCATGGATAACGTTTTTTTTTCTCCACAGATACCTCAATGCACCACTCACCTTTTTTCCTTCATCAATTCTATGGTTAACCTCATCCTTCATAAACCCATCCCCTTTTACATCAACTCCCCCAAAAATCTGAAAACATTTACTTCTTCCATAAACCCTCTCTCCCAAAATTTATATCAATTTTTTTTTTATTTTAAAAAGTTTGATCCCTCATCACCTTACTCTTATCTATGTTCACTTTTTAAATTTCTCCTTTCACTCTCTCCCCCAAAATGTCCACTAACCTTTGCAACTTTTTTTTAGAATCTCCCATAAGCACAGTATCATCAGCCCAAAAAATAACTGTGTCAACCCCCTTTGCATT
>WNWK01059981.1:0-10052 GCA_009830355.1 Cherax destructor
ATTTAAAGCTATAATCGAGTATTCGCAATATAAAATTATAGAAAATTGAAATATACATTATATACATTGGGGGGCCCCGTTCAAGGGGCGCAACACCGATCAGGTAAAGACCGTAGTTACTAATCAGTTAAAGACCATAGTTACCACCCAGGTAAAGACCGTAGTTACCACCCAGGTAAAGACCATAGTTACCACCCAGGTAAAGACCATAGTTACCACCCAGGTAAAGACCATAGTTAACCGATTCCAAGGTAAAGACCGTAGTTACCAATCAGGTAAAGACCGTAGTTACCAACAAAAGTGTTACCAATCAGGTAAAAACCCATAAATTAACCAACCCCAAGGGGGAAAAACCGTAGTTACCGATCAGGTAAAGACCATAATTACCAATCAAAAGGAAAGACCGTAGTTACCGATCAGGTAAACACCATAGTTACAGATCAGGTAAAAACCGTAGTTACCAAAAGCTAAAGACCTATTTAACACACGTTTTAAAACCGTATTACCAATCAAAAGGAAAACCGTAGTTACCAATCAGGTAAAGACTATAGTTACCAATCAGGGTAATTACCAATCGGAAAAAACCCTAGTTACCAATCAGCTAAAACCGAAAATTTCCAATCAGCTAAAGACCGTGGGGTTTCAATCGGGGGAAAAACCGTTGTTCCAAAGGGGAAAAAACCCTAGTTACCAATCAGGTAAATACCGTAGTTACCAATCAGGTAAAAAAAATAGTTACCACACAAGTAAAGACCGTAGTTACCAATTTGGGAAAGGGGGTTCCCCAACAGGTAAAAAACCCTAAAATTTTCCCAAAAGGTAAAGAAAAATTAAACAGGTAAAGACTTTTTATACCAATCAGGAAAAAAACCCTAGTTACCACCCGGGAAAAAAAGTAGTTACCAATCAAAAGGAAAAAGGGTTACCAATCAAAAAACGTAGTTACCACCCAGGAAAAACCCTAGATACCAACCCCGGGAAAGACCGTCGTTACCCATCAGGTAAAAAAACATAATGACCAATCAGGTAATGACCAGTTACCAATCAGGTAAAGACCGGGTTTCAAATCAAAAAGTTTTCCCCCCAGGTAAACACCATAGTTACCCATCAGGTAAAGATCCAAAAAAAAACAGGTAAGACCAGTTCCAAAAAGGTAAAGAGGTAGTAACCAATCAGGTAAAAAAAGTAGTTACCAATCGTTAAAGACCGTAGTTACCACCCATAAAAAGACCTTTCCGATCAGGTAAAGACCGTAGTTACAAATCGGGGAAAAACCGTTGTTACCACCCCCGTAAAGACCATAGTTACCACACAAGTAAAAAACCCTAGTTACCAATCAGGTAAAGACCGTAGTTACCAATCCCCAAAGACGATAAAAACCAATCGGGGGAAAAACCATAATTACCAATCAGGTAAAGACCGTAGTAAAAGATCAGGTAAAACCGTAGTAACCAATCAGGTAAAGACCATAATTACCAACCCAAAACTGTTTTTTCCAAAGGTAAAAAAGATAGTAACTAATCAGGTAAAAAACCCTAATTACCAATCAGGTAAAAGATTTTCCCAATCAAGTAAAGACCATAGTAACCAATCAGGTAAAAAAATATAATTACCAATCAGGTAAACACCGTAGTTCCCCAACAGTTAAAGAAAAAAAATTTCCAATGGGGGAAAAAAACCCTAGTTACCACCGAGGTAAAAAACCCCAGTTACCGATCAGGTAAAAAAACCCTAGTTACCAATCAGGTAAAGACCGTAGTTACCAATCAGGTGAAACCGTAGATAAACACACAATACCGTAGTTACCGGGGCCTAAAGACCGAAGTTACCGAACAGATAAAAAAACCTAGTTACCAATCGGGAAAAAAAGGTAGTTACCAATCAGGTAAAACCGTAGTTACTACCCATGTAAAGACCGTAGATACCACCTAGTTAAAGCCTGTTTTTCCCATCAGGTAAAGAAACATAGTTACCAATCAAAAAAATGACCATAGTTACCAATCGGGGAAAAACCGTAGTTATCAATCAAGTAAACACCGTAGTTACCACCCCGGGAAAAAAGTAGTTACCAATTTGGGGAAAAAAAATATTACCAACCGTAAAACCGTAGTTACAAATCGGGGGAAAAACCATAGTTACCACCCGGGGAAAAACCCTAGTTACCACCCAGGTAAAGATCGAGTTACCGATCAGGTAAAGACCGTAGTTACCAATCAGGTAAAGACCCCATTACCAAATCAGGTAAGGGGGGCCTAGTTACTAATCAGGGGAAAAACAATAGTTACCAATCAGGTAAAAAAAGTAGTTACCACATAGGTAATGACCCCAGCTACCGATCAGGTAAACACCATAGTTAAAAACAGGTAAAAATCCATTACAGATCAGGTAAAAAACCCTAGTTACCAATTAGGGGAAGGGGGTGAATCCCGTCCGGTAAAGACCGTAGTTACCAATCGGGAAAAAACCAGTTCCCCCCAGGTAAAAAAACCTAGTTACCGATCAGGTAAAATAAAATTCAGATCAGGTAAAAAAACCTAAAAATTTCCAATCAGGTAAAGACCGTAGTTAGTACCCCCGGGAAAGACCGTAGATACCACCTAGGGGGAAAAACCGTCGTTACCGATCAAAAGGGGAAAAAACCCTGGGGTTCCAACCAAGTAAAGACCCCAGTTACCACCAAGGAAAAAACCCTAGTTACAACCCCCGGGAAAACAGTTCCCCTCGGTTTTAAAACCATGGGGTTCCGATCAGGTAAAGACCGTAGTTTTTCCCAAACAGGTAAACACCGTAGTTACCAATCAGGTAAAGACCGTAGTTACTAATCAGGTAAAGACCGTGTTACCACCCGGGGGAAAGACCGTAGTTACCAATCAGGAAAAAATAGTTACCACTCAGGAATGAACGTAGTTTCCAATCGGGAAAAACCTAGTTATCGATCAGGTAAAACCCCAGTTATAGATCGGGGAAAAAACCTGTTACCGATCAGGTAAAGACCGTGGGGGCCAACGGGGAAAAACCGTAGTTACCACCCAGGTAAAGACCGTAGTTACAGAACAGGTCCCGTTAGAATCAAAAAAAAAAATGTAGTTACCAATCAGCTAAAGACCGTAGTTCCCCAACAAAGGAAAGGAGAGTTACCAATCAGGTAAAAAACCCTTGTTGCCACCCCCGGGAAAGACCGTAGTTACCACCCAGGTAAAAACCCTATTTACCGATCATAAAATCGTAGTTACCAATCGGGGGAAAGACCAGTTACCAATCAGGTGACCTGGGGTTCCGATGAGGTAAAGGGCCGTAGTTACCAATCAGGTAAAAAACCTATTACCAATCAGCTAAAGACCGTAGGGGTTCCACCCTGGAAAAGACCGTAATTACCACCCAGGTAAACATCTAATTTTAGATCAGGTAAAGATTAGTTACCGATCAGGTAAAAAAACCCTAGTTACCAATCAGGTAAGGCTGTAGATACCACATAGGTAAAGGCGGTAGTTCCAACCCCAAAAAGACCGTAGTTACCAGCAAGGTAAAGACCGTAGTTACCAATCAGGGAAAAAAAAATTTTCCCAAACCGGTAAAGACCGTAGTTAAAAAAAGGGTTTAAAACCATAGTTACTAACTGGGTAAAGACCGTAGTTACCGATCAGGTAAAGACCAAAATACCAATCAGGTAAAGCCCGTAGTTACCAATCGGGGGAAAAACCGTAGTTACCACACAGGTAAAACCGTACTTACCAATCAGGTAAAGACAGTAGTTACCAATCAGGTAAAAAACCCTAGTTACTAATCAGGTAAAGATATAGGTACTAATTAGGGAAAAAAAAAATAGATACCACCCCGGTAAAAAACCCTAGTTACCAATCAGGTAAAGACTGTATTTACCAATGGGGGAAAAACTATAGTTACTACTCAGGTAAAGACCGTAGTTACCCCAAAAAATCATAGTTACCAATCTGGAAAAGATTATAGTTTCCGGGGCAGGTAAAGACCATAGTTATCAATCAGGTAAAGACCGTAAATTTTCCCAAACAGGTAAAGACCCCAATTAACCCCAAGAAAAGACCGTACTTATAATCAGGTAAAATGTGGTTGCCGATCAGGTAAAATTTTTGATACCAATCAGGTAAAGACCGTAGTTGTCAAACACGTAAAGACCATAGTTACCATTCAGGTAAACCGTAGTTACAATCAGGTTTTAAAAAGGTTACCAATCGAAAGACTGTAGGAACCACCTAGGTAAAGACCATATTACCATCAGGTAAAGACCGGTTTTAACAGGTAAAGACCTAGTTACCATTGAGGTAAAGACCGTAGCTACTAATCAGGTAAAACCTTTTTTTAACAATAAAAGGAAAGACCATAGTTGCCAATCGGGGGAAAAACCGTAGTAACTACCCACGTAAAAAAACCCTGGGGTTCCAATCAGATAAAGACCGTAGTTACCGTTCAGGTAAAGACCATGTTACCAATTTTGGGAAAAAAACCCTTGTTCCAATCGTGTAAAAAAAACCTAGTTACCACCCAGGTAAAGACCGTAGTTACCGATCAGGTAAACACCATAGTTACAGATCAGGTAAAAAAACCTGGGGTTCCAATCAGCTAAAGACCGTAAAATCAGGTAAGGACCGTAGTTCCAATCAGGTAAAAAAACCCTTGTTGCCACCCAGGTAAAACCGTAGTTACCACCCAGGTAAAGAACCCCAGTTTTCCCATCATGTAAAATCGGGGTTCCAATCAGGTAATGACCGTAGTTACCAATCAGCTTGGACCGTAGTTACCAATAAGCTAAAGACCGAGTTACCAATTTTTAAAAACCCCACTTACCACCCAGGTAAATACCGTATTTTAAAAACGGAAAAAACCCTAGTTACCGATCAGGTAAAAAACCCTAGTTATCAATCAGGAAAGACCAAAATTTTAAAAAAGCTAAGGACCGTACACCAATCGGCCCCAAAACCGTAGTTACCACCCTGGAAAAGACCCCCAGTTACCACCCGGTAAAGACCGTAGTTACCACCCCCCGGGAAAGACCAGTTCATTTTAAAAATATAGTTACCGATCGGGGAAAAACCGTAAAACCAATCAGGTAAGGCTGTAGTTCCCCCCCGATAAAGACGGTATTACCAATCAGGTAAAAAACCCTGGGGTTCCATTCAGGTAAAGACAGAAGTTACCAACCGGTAAAACGGTAGTTACCAATCGGGGAAAAAACCCTAGTTACCAATCAGGTAAGGACCGTAATTACTAATCAGGTAAAGACCGTAGTTACCAATCAGGTTAAGACCATATTACCAATTTTGGGAAAGAACGTAGTTACCGATCAGGTAAAGACTTTTTTCTACCAATCAGGTTTAAAACCCCAGTTACCACACAGGAAAAAAACCCAAAACCAATCAAGTAAAGACAGTAGTTACCAATCAAAAAACCCTAAAACCAATCTATTAAAGACAATAGTTACTAATCAGGAAAAAAAAGTAGTTACCACCCAGGTAAAAGCCGTGGGGTTCAAAAAAGGAAAAGGTAGTTACCGATCAGGTAAAAACCGTAGTTACCAATCAGGTAAAGACCGTAGTTACCAATCAGCTAAGGACCGTAGCTACCAATCATAAAGACCGAAAATTTCCACCCTGGAAAAGGACCGTAGTTACCACCCAGGTAAAGACCATAGTTACCGATCAGGTAAACAACATAGTTACAGATCATGTAAAAATTGATCTGGTAAAAAAACCCTAGGGGCCAATCGGGGGAAAAAATGTAGTTACCACCCAGGGGAAAAGTAGTTACAGATAAGGTAAAGACCGTTGTTCAATCAGGTAAAGACTGTAGTTTTCCCAAACAAAAGGAAAAAAAGGGGGGTTTCCAACCCCGGGAAAAAAACCCTAGTTACCACTCAGGTAAAAACCCTAGTTACCACACAGGTAAAAGACCCCAACGGGGAAAAACTTTGTTTCCGAAAAAGTTAAAAAACCCTAGTTACCAATCAGGGTAAAGACCATAGTTACCAATCGGGGAAAATATTTCCCCAACAAGAAAAAAAACCCTACTTACTAATCGGGGGAAAAATTTAGTTACCAATCCCCGGGAAAGACCGTAGTTGCCAAACACGTAAAGACCATAAAATTTCCAATCAGGTAGGGTAGTTACCAATCGGGGAAAAAACCCTAGTTCCCCAACAAGTAAAGACACTAGTAACCACCCCCCGGGAAAGACCATAGTTACCGATCGGGGGAAAAACCGTAGTTACCAATCAGGTAAAGACCCCAGTTACCGATCAGGTAAAGACCGTAGTTTTCCCATAGGTAAAGACCGTAGTTACCAGTCAGGTAAAGACTGTAGTTACCAATCAGGTAAAGACCGTAGTTACTATTCAAGTAAAGATCGTAGTTAACCCCAACATAAAGACCGTAGTTACCAATCAGGTAAAACTGTAGTTACCATTCAGGTAAAGATCGTGTTACCCAATCAGGGGAAAAACCGTAAAATTTCCCGAGGGGGAAAAACCGTGGGGACTAATCAGGTAAAGACCTTGTTTTAAAATCAGGTAAAGACCGAGTTTCCAATCGGGGAAAAACCGTAGTAACTACCCCCCTAAAGACCGTAGTTACCAATCAGATAAAAAAACCCTAGTTACCGTTCAGGTAAAGACCATAGTTACCAACGGTAAAGACCGTTGTTACCCAATCAGGTAAAAACGGGGGTTTTCCCCACAGGTGAAGACCCCCGTTACCACCCCGGGAAAGACCGTAAAATTTCCAATCAGGTAAAGACCGTAGTTACCACCTAGGGGGAAAAACCCTAGTTACCGATCATGTAAGAATTAAAATTTCCTAGGTAAAGACTGTAGTTACCAATCAGGTAAAGACCATAGTTACCAATCAGGTAAAGACCGTAGTTACCAATCAGCTAAAGACCGTAGTTACCAATCAGGAAAGGACCTAGGTACCAACAGGGAAAAAAACCCTTGTTGCCCCTTTTAAAACCGTAGTTACCACCCAGGTAAAGACCGTAGTTACCGATCAAAAAACGTAGTTACCAATCAGGTAATGACCGAGTTACCAATCAGCTAAAGACCGTAATTACAGTTCAGGTAAAGACCGTAGTCACAGATCAGGTAAAGACCTTGGGGTTCCGATCAGGTAAAAAACCCTAGTTACCAATCAGGTAAAGACCGTAGTTACCAATCAGGTAAAGACAGAATTTACCAATCCCCGGAAAGACCGTAGTTTTAAAATAAGGTTAAGACCAATTTTTAACTGGGTAAAGACCGTAGTTACCGATCAGGTAAAGACTTTTGCTTCCAAAAGGTAAAGCCCGTAGTTACCAAAAGGAAAGACCGGGGTTCCACACGGTAAAGACCACACCAATCAGGTAAAGGGCAGTAGTTACCAATCAGGTAAAAACCCTAGTTACTAATCAGGTAAAGATATAGGGGCTAATTAGGAAAAAAATAGATACCACTCAGGTAAAAAACCCTAGTTACCAATCAGGGAAAAAAATGTTTTACCAATCAGGTAAAGACTATAGTTACTACTCGGGGGAAAAACCGTATTTTCCCCCTTAAAATCATGTTACCAATCCCAAAAAAAATTTTAGTTTCCGATCCCCGGGAAAGACCATAGTTATCAATCAGGTAAAGACCGTAGTTACCAATCAGGTAAAGACCATAGTTACCAACCCCAAAAAAAAACCTTTTTTTCTAATCAGGTAAAGACTGTAGTTGCCGATCAGGTAAAAAATTGGGGGATACCCAACCCTTTTAAAACCGTAGTTGTCAAACACCTAAAGACCCATAGTTACCATTCAGGTAGAGACCGTAGTTACAATCAGGTAAAGACCATGGTTACCAATCAAGTAAAAAAATGGGGGGAACCACCCCGGGAAAGAAACCCCCAAACCATCAGGTAAAGACCAGTTACTAATCAGGTAAAGACCATAATTACCATTGAGGTAAAACCGTAGCTATTTTAACAGGTAAAAAACCCTTTGTTAACAATCAGGTAAAGACCATAGTTGCCAATCAGGTAAAGACCAAAAAACCCACGTAAAGACCGTAGTTACCAATCAGATAAAGACCGTAGTTACCGTTCAAAAGGAAAGACCATAGTTACCAATTAGGGGGAAAAACCGTTGTTACCAATCGGGAAAAACCGTAGTTTTGGTAAAGACCGTAGTTACCATCAGGTAAAACCTATTTTAAATCAGGTAAAAAAAACCTGGTTACCAATCAATAAAAAACCCTAGTTACCAATCAGGTAAGGACCGTAGTTACCAATCAGGTAAAGACCGTTGTTGCCAAAAGGGGGAAAAACCGTAGTTACCACCCAGGTAAAGACCGTAGTTACCGATCATGTAAAAAAGGGGTTCCAATCCGGGGGAAAGACCGTAGTTACCAATCAGCTTAGGACCGTATTACCCAAAAAAACTAAAGACCGTAGTTACCAACTGGAAAAAAAACCTACCTTTTCCCCCCGGAAAAAAACCCTAAGTCCGATCAGGTAAAGACCGTAGTTACCGATCAGGTAAAGACCGTAGTTATCAATCAGGTAAAACCGTAGTTACCAATCAGCTAAGGGGAACCCCCAATCAGCTAAAAAACCCTAGTTACCACCCTGGGGAAAAACCCCGGGGTTCCACCCGGTGGGGGCCCTAGTTTCCCCCCCGGTAAAGCCGTATTAATGGTAAAAAAAATAGTTACCGATCAGGTAAAGACCGTAGTTAACCAAGGGGCTGAATTACCACCCAATAAAGACGGTTATTTCCCCAACGGGGGAAAGACCCAGTTTTCCCTTCGGTAAAGACAGAAGTTCCAATCCGGTAAAGACGGTAGTTCCCCAACAGGTAAAAAACCCTAGTTACCAATCAGGTAAGGACCGTAATTATAAAAAGGTAAAGACCGTGGGGTTCCAATCAGGTTAAGACCATAGTTACCAACTAGGTAAAGAACGTAGTTACCGATCAGGTAAAAAATTTAGCTACCAATCAGGTAAAAACCGTAGTTACCACAAGGGAAAAACCGTACTTACCCAATCAAGTAAAGACAGTAGTTACCAATCAGGTAAAGACCGTAGTTACTAATCTATTAAAGACAATAGTTACTAATCAGGAAAAAAACGTAGTTACCACCCCCGGTAAAGACCGTAGTTACAAATCAGGAAAAGATTTTGTTACCCGATCAGGTAAAAAACCCATTACCAATCAGGTAAAGACCCCAGTTACCCCAAACAGCTAAAGGGCCGGGGACCAATCAGCTAAAGACCGTAGTTACCACCCCGGGAAAAAACCGAATTTCCACCCAGGTAAAAAACCAAATTACCGGTAGGGAAACAACATAGTTAAAATCATGGAAAAACCCTAGTTACCGATCTGGGTAAAGACCGTAGTTACCAATCAGGTAAAAAAATGTAGTTACCACCCGGTAAAGATGTTTGTTACAGATAAGGTAAAAACCGTTGTTACCAATCGGGGAAAAACTTGGTTCCAATCAAGGGAAAGACAGGAGTTACCAATGGTAAAGACCATAGTTACCACTCAGGTAAAGACCGAGTTACCACACAGGTAAAGATCATAGTTACCAATCAAAAAGTAATTTTGTTTCCGATCAGAAAAACCATAGTTGCCCCAAACAAAGGGAAAGACCATAGTTACCAATCAGGGGCCATAAATTACCAATCAAAAAAAGACCGTTTTCTAATCAGGTAAAGATTGGTTACCAATCGGTAAAGACCGTAGTTGCCAAACACGTAAAACCATAGTTACCAATCGGTAGAGACCGTAGTTACCAATCGGGGAAAGACCATAGTTTTAAAACAAGTAAAGACACTAGTAACCACCCCTTAAGACCATAGTTACCGATCGGTTAAAAACCCTAGTTACCAATCAGGGACCAAAAGGGTCAGGTAAAGACCGTAGTTACCGATGAGGTAAAGACCGTAGTTACCAGTCAGGTAAAAACTGTGGGTTTCCAATCGGGGGAAAACCCTAGTTACTATTCAAATAAAGATCTGGGTTTCCAATCAGGTAAAGACCGTGGGTTTCCAATCAGGTAAAGACTGTAG
>WNWK01059982.1:0-10051 GCA_009830355.1 Cherax destructor
GATTCCTGTAAGATTCCTTTAGTTTTAACTCGATGTTTGCTATTTCTCTGACCAGTGTCTCCCTACGTATTTCAGATATATTGGCCTCTTGTAGTCGCTCCGTTATTCTTTGCCTTCGCCTGTATAGGGAGCGCCTCTCTCTTTCTAGTTTACATCTTCTCCTCCTTTTCCTTAAGGGAATTTGCCTTGAGCAAAAGTGCCACAGAGTTAATTTGTTTTAGACATAGGTTAGGATCCGTGATGCTTAGGCTATTTTCCCAGATTATATCATTTAGGACTTGGTTTACTTGGTCCCACCTTATGTTTTTGTTATTGAAGTTGAATTTGGAGAAGGCTCCCTCGCGACTGATCACATTTTGTCGATCTGGGGCTCCCCGCATGCATGTCTGGACCTCTATTATGTTGTGATCTGAGTATATTGTTTTTGATATGATGACATTTCGTATCAGATCATCATTGTTGGTGAAGATGAAGTCCAGCGTATTGTCTAATCTTGTAGGCTCTACTATTTGCTGGTTTAAGGTGAATTTAGTGCGGAGATTTAAAAGTTCATGTGTGTGCGAGTTTTCATCTGAGCTGCCTCCTGGTGTTATCTCTGCTACCACATTGTTTGCAATATTCCTCCATTTTAGGTACCTTAGGTTGAAATCCCCCAGGAGCAAGATGTTGGGGGCAGGAGCTGGAAGATTTTCCAGATAGTGGTCAATTTTCAGAAGCTGTTCCTGGAATTGTTGGGACGTTGCATCCAGAGGCTTGTATACAACCACGATGACCAGGTTTTGATTCTCGATCTTTACTGCTAATACTTCAACTACATCATTTGAGGCATTTAGTAGTTCTGAACATATAAGTGACTCGGTGATATACAGGCCAACCCTCCCCCCCTTTTGCCTGTTCACTCTGTTACATCTGTATAGGTTGTAGCCTGGGATCCATATTTCATTGTCCAAGTGATCTCTTATGTGGGTCTCTGTGAAAGCTGCAAACATAGCATTTGACTCTGTAAGCAGTCCACGGATGTAAGGTATCTTGTTGTTCGTTGCTGGCTTTAGACCCTGTATATTTGCAAAGATGAATGTCGTTGGATTGGTGGCATTGGTGGTATGGGGGGATGATCTTTTTTTCCTGGCACTAATATTTGTTGTTTTGGAGTGGAGGCCATTGACTGTGATTCCACTCCAGAAATTATTGCAGTTGGTGTACGATTTCTGTCATTTCCTGCCAGCTTTTTTCCTTCCTTCCTTCATGCTCTTTCACTAGAAGATAAGACTAGTGTCCTGAAACTACAGCGAATCCAGAACCGTGCACTGCGCTGGCTGCTGGGCGTGGTGTGAAGCGACTTTGCTACAAGTGAGTCTCTCCACAGGACGGGCACCCCAGCTGAACATCTGGAAAGAGCTTAGCAACAAACAGACCAATTTAAAACCCGCCAAGACTCATGGACAACATATCTTGACGAAATCATAAGACGGCCACATAACCCTCAAAACCTTTTTTAATCTCTTTATAACCCTGCTCCTCCTCCTCCTCCTGTATATACTTAATCTCTAACTTATCTTTCTGCCCTGCCCTCTGCAGGGGTGGACCTTGAAAGACGCCTTTTTTTCCAGCCATCAGTTCCGTATTCTTTTCCCATCTATCTACAAATAGCATTCGAGAAACATCAAACAGTAGCCTTGTATATGACGCACAGGTGCTGCCTATTGCCGGTCCTTTGTCACTTGAATCGGGATCACGCTTTGCAGGAGCAAGCTCACAGTCTGCGCAACAAGCAGCTTTAGCCAACCAACGCCATGCGGCTGGGTCTAGCCCCGGCTCTTTCCCTCAATCTCCCAACCATTCTTCTCCCTCACTTCTCTTCCACTATCCAAATCTCCCTTTCACCCTCATGGGTCTTATCCTGTCCTGTCCTGACCGTTTGGATATTATATCCAATACTATAAAGTTATAAAAATTATTTGAAAAGGTGACCGAATATATTGAAAGAGAAGTGTTATGACGACAGGTTCATAATCGTCATACATCAATCAGTGGGTGAGCTGGAATGAACTACGGGAGTCATATATCTTCAGTTGCCAACTCTGGATTCTCATGAAATCTCCTGTGGGACCTTTGCCATCAAAGATCCTGCTAGATGGCCTCACGATGCCTCACTGGAGGGTCACCTGACAGGGCATGCCCTAAAATGGTCCAGTTCTTATTAAGTGGCATGACAAAACCATCACAACATTACACATGGAAGGAACACTAGAATAAGACTCTATGTCGATTCTTCAGCCTCTTATCTAGTAGTTGGATTTCATAAAAGGGGAAAATAGACCCACTTATTAAGGGAAAATGAAGGATTGGGTGTGAGTATTCAAATTCCGTCCAAAGTCTGGCTGATGAATCATGATATAAAATTTCCTAATGTTAAGAGAAAATACCAAAGACAAAATTAATATGGGAATAATAACACCAGTATACACTTTTATTACATTTTCCACATATTTTATTATACGACATTTTTACATTATTTGTACATTGCTTGTTCTGCTAATGTCCACCATGGGTGTCTGTCCGTTCCTGATCCTAACATGATAGTTGGATGCAACACTTAATTATCCTCATAATCTTCAAGAACACATTCTCAGAGGCATCAAAGAGGAGCAGATGTCGCTGAATACTGAGGCAGGTCATGTGACCAACTCCTCTTTTTCTGAAATCAATACACATTACGCAAGTGAAATAATGTACTGGGATGTTTGCTGGATTATTCCTACATTACTTCGAGACTGTGGTTCCCACCTCATAGTATATGAACTATTATTGATAAGAAATAGTCGTCAAGATGATACTGTAAGAGATCTGATTGCATTACAAAGACATTTGCACATACCCTTATGGGTTTATAATGTGTTTAATGCTAATGTTTTATGTTAAAGGCTCCTAAGTGAGTCTGTGGTTTTGCACTCTCTTGCCTTATTGTAGTGCTTCTATGTAAATATGACACAGTATAAAAGACTCTCTAACTGGAAGATTTTCTTGACCTTCATTCAATACTTAGTTACTGGTTGACAGCCACTACATCACTGGCTCTGGTTGACAGCCACTACATCACTGGCTCAGGTTGACAGCCACTACATCACTGGCTCTGGTTGACAGCCACTACATCACTGGCTCTGGTTGACAGCCACTACATCACTGGCTCTGGTTGACAGCCACTACATCACTGGCTCAGGTTGACAGCCACTACATCACTGGCTCTGTTGACAGCCACTACATCACTGGCTCTGGTTGACAGCCACTACATCACTGGCTCTGGTTGACAGCCACTACATCACTGGCTCAGGTTGACAGCCACTACATCACTGGCTCTGGTTGACAGCCACTACATCACTGGCTCAGGTTGGCCCATAATTAATGAGTAATGCAAATTAATAGTTACAAAAAAAGACAAAATTTTCAGAGTAATAACAGCACCAGCAGTTACAGACATAAGTATATTATTATAAATTTTTATCTTACAGTATATTTTACATATAAGGTGTTCAATACATATTATTGGTAATGAGTTTTAAAATCACTGGAAAATCATTACTGGCCAATTCAATGAAACTAAATACTTTTGTCTACAATTGGGTGTTAAAAATATGAACTATATTACCAGATGTAATTGCAAAGAGGAGTCATGCAGGTGTCACCCATCACTCTGGCACTTGTCATGCAGGTGTGCTTTCAGTCAGCGAACATACAAAAGATTTCTAAAAATAACTTATCAAGTTGTGATAAACCTCTGCTGTTGCCTAAATCCATCAATCCATCTTTTTTTTTTTACAGAAATCTTAATTTCAATGAGTTTAATGTAATAACTGTCAAAGTCATGTGCCCTAAACTGTCCATGTAAACTGAGAATTCACGCAGAAAGCAATCACAAAATGTGAAATCATAGTTGACATTTAAAAATGGGTTAAAGGTCTATTCACATTAATTTCCGTGACACACATCTTGCACCGCCTTAAGGCTTTCATAAACTGTTGTAGTTCAGTCATCTATTGAATTTGCAAATGTAAATACTTTTCTTCTATTTACTTAATTTGCTTCTGGTAGGTATTTACGGCTATAACTGCACTAACATCCATAAGAGACTGAAGTATGAGGACCTCCTGTACCATTTCACTGGTTCTTCCTCCTCCCTACAAAGTTGTCCATCGAGTGGGTGATATCCAGCGCGTTACTTAGGTAGAAAATCACCTTTTGTGGTAACATACTGTTGAGAGGTAAATTACATTAGTAAACTGAGTTAAATTGGCCAAAGGTGAAAATTCTGAATTACGAAAAGCAGAGCCGGATTAAGATTTTGTAGGCCTCTGGGCTACAGGTACTGTGAGGCCCCCATTGATATTTTCAAAAGGAAAAAAAGTTAAAGAAATATTAAATATATTTTTACAAGGCTCATCTCAATTAAAATTCAAACACTTGCTTTGCGTAATTTCTCGGAAACAAATTGTGAACACTTTTCACTTAATCTCTGGAGGCCCTCCAGCTGGCGGAGGCCCCTGGGCTGCAGTCCTTAAAGTCCATGCATTAATCCGGCCCTGACAACAAGTAATGTGAGTACTATTCTCTGAATGTTGCTTTACTACTTCACAGTTGGCATAACACATGTAATGTTGGTGTACCCAAGATTAGCTAGCATAAGAAAGATTTCTTGAAAACTAGACAAGGAATCTTGAGAATCACTGCTCACCACTTATAAAACATTGCTCATATATGCAGCACCTCAAAGAGCCCACTTCTAACATGTATGTAAAGAACTAGAGATTACAAAGGTACACCACCAGACTGGAAATAGAACTGAGGAATACAAAGGTACACCACCAGACTGGAAAGAGAACTGAGGAATACAAATGTACACCACCAGATTGGAAAGAGAACTGTGGAATACAAAGGTACACCACCAATCTGGAAAGAGAACTGAGGAATACAAAGGTACACCATCAGACTGGAAAGAGTACTGAGAAATACAAATGTATATCATCAGATTGGAAAGAGAACTGAGGAATACAAAGGTACACCACCACACTAGAAAGAGAACTGAGGAATACAAAGGTACACCACCACACTAGAAAGAGAACTGAGGAATACAAAGGTACACCACCACACTAGAAAGAGAACTGAGGAATAATCAGTGCAGACAAAAATTGTAATAACTAGACTTGTAGCTGAGGAGCAGAGCTGGTTTTTGGTTCTTGATCGAAGGAATGGGATCTGCTCTCCTCTTTCACTGGATTGAACCTGACTGCCTCCCATTCCCAAGGTGCTGCATGACTCCTACGGGTTTAGTGTTCCCCTCCTAAAATAATAATAATAATAATCAACGGGACCTAGGTTTGATTCCCTGACAGCACAAGATGTATAGGCGACTCTTCTTACACCTTGTTGACAGATACAAGAAGAGAAAGAAATATGATAATCACATAAAAAGTCATAAAAGTATACAATAAAGTTAAAAAGTAAGATTTCTTAGTATCATCAACAGGAAGACAAGAGATGACAAGTGACAGAAACTGGTGTCTTTTTAAAAAAGATACTAGTACGTATTTTTTCCACACAATGTGAAAGACTTAAACTAGCTACAGGAATGGTCTGATAAGTGGCTACTGGAATCTAATCCATGTAAATGCAAAATGATGAGAATGGAAAGAGGAGTTAGGAGACCAGAGGAAATGTACCATTTGAAGCCTAGGCAACGTATAGAATCAAATAGAAAAGTTCCCTGACATGGACATCACATTGAATCTCTTGCCTAAGGTACACATTAATTAGAAAAAAGGATAACATTGGCTGAATAAACAAAACTGGTAAAACTATGATTACCCTTAAGGAATATTAACAGTAAGTCATTCAAACTACTGTACACATCGTACATAAAACCTGAAGGTACTTTTAATTTTACTTGTTCTGGTTAAACTAATTGAAAATCAGAAGTTTAAAGATACCCCACCCAAATTACTGAACACTGCTTATGTCACAAAGAAGGCAAAAATATAAGAAGGGCACGAGAGACATAGGAGGAAGACAATACTCACAGATTGAGAAGGAGATTTATCCTCAAAGTGCTTGGCAGCATGAGGATTGGGGTGTTGAGCAGCATGGCATCTACCGCCTCCTCCGCCACATACTCAGGCTTCAAAACTGGGAAATACCTGGAGACACAAAACCCATTTTCCCTTTTCATTCTTCTCTATGTGATTCTGTATATATGTAAATACTGCTGAAGTGTGGGCACCTGAATTACTGTACACTAAAACCTGAGTAAGTTCCAAGTGTGTGTCATACGGTAAAGGACCTGGTATTTGCTTGTGAATCCGGTGCTTCAACAACCTAAACAATGACATAATCTAACTGGGCACTTACTTGCTCTGGCAGCCATCAAACATGCCCGTAGTGATGAAGACTGGGCACACCACTGTCGTCTTGATACCAGTGTGACCCTCAGCCTGTACAGATCAGTTTTAAACACTATAAATCACTAGTAATGGATTATGCAACTGTACATTATGAATCATGATAACTGTTATACAGATATATAAAATATAGGTGTAAAGGGTTTAAAGAAAGCACTTGTTTGCCAATAAAGTTATGAATGAGAAGAACAAAATACCAAATAATAATTGGAATATATTACAGTTATGGGGAGCACTAAACTCATAGGGGTCATACAGCACTGGAGGCAATGGGAGGAATTCAGGTTCAGTTCAAGGAAGGGGAGGGTAAGATCAATTATCTGGATCAAGAGCCCCTCGCCGGTATCAAGAAGTCTCCCTAAAGGGATCACTGAATTATTATTATTATTATAATCATGGGGGGGGGGCGCTAAACCCGTAGGATTATACAGCGCATGTGGGAGGAGAGGGTGGAATGTATTCAGGCTCAATTCAGGGAACTGGAGCACAGATCCAATTCCCTAGATCAAGAGCCCCTCACCAGCGTCAAGGAACCTCCCTTGAGGGGAGGGATCACTGAAGCATAGAAAATAGAAAATGTCATGAAAATTCCGGGACATTAAAGTGTCTCACTCCCGAAGCAAATATATTTGTCCTTCAGCCATAAGACTACTAGTGAGGCACAACTAACCATCAGTTCCAGTCTGAGGGTATCATCGAAGCCGACAGCAGCATACTTGGAGGAGCAGTAGTCAACGAGGCGATTGCAGGGAAACTTGCCGGCGGCTGAGGCAATGGTGACGATGTGACCTTTGCCACGAGACATCATGTCTCCTAGGAAGGCCTTGGTTGTCTGACCACAAACACAAGTTGATTATTGACAGGCTGTAGGGTTTCTAACATGGCATAACTCAACAGTCTCATAGACTGATATATTTCCATTAAGGCTTCCATCAGGATGCGACCCACGACAGTACTAATACCCAGATTCCTATTTACTGTTAGGTGAACAAGACTAAGAGAAATCTAATCCTAGTATTTTAAGTTGTATACTGAATGTTCAACCATGGAGCTACAGGTTATTTTTTTGTAGTGTAATCTACTGTATTTCTGTACTGATGCTTATAGATAGAAAAAATTATGAGGCAATCTCAGGACAATGGTCCAGCTGGTATTGCTAAAGATCGATTTTCTAGCTAGGTAAATCATGTGGTTAGTAGGAATAGTAGAGAGGTAGTGGGGAGAATAGTGTTAAAAAAGTCAAGAAAGGAAGTGATGAGCATAGTGGTAAATAGGGGTAACAATGGAAGTAGTGGTGAGAATACTCTTAAGTGGGGGTAGCAGTAGAGAACAGTGGTATTTGAGAGGTACAAGGACGGGTAGTAGAGGGGTATATAGTAAGGGGTAGCAGTAGGAATATTGATGGCACATTAGTATGACTGTATGAACATATCAATACAATTTATAGTGTGCTTGTAAAGGCGATAACTGTTAATTATATGAAGTTTATTGGTATATGGATGCAGGACCCACCACTCACTGAACTGAATATCCAATTCACCTTCACTAAAAACACAACAGTATGTCACATGCTCAGTTGGTAGTGCCTCAACTTGCACACTGAGAAGACTGAGGTTCGATTCCTGGAGCGAGTGGGTACGCTGGGCATGTTTTCTGTTGCCCATGTTCACTTAACACCTAACACCTAGGTACCTACCTAGGTGTTAGGCACTGGTGTGGGTGGCTGCCAGGGGTAGAAGATTAAAGGAAACCAATGAAAATAAAACTGTACTCGATGACATCCTGACTTTACTAGGTTATCCTGACTTACTAATCCTCCGCATTAATCCCAGCAAAATATTTTTTTACAGAATCTCACTGTTTCAGTTTACCCACAATCAATATATTACTCTCAAAGTGGTATATTACAAACCATTGTGGAAAAATACCCTGACTTTGCTCACTGCAAATAAAGCATTACCACTGTGTGTGTGTGTGTGTGTTAGTTACCATTTTGTCCTAGGCACATGTCGATTAGACACTAGGCCTGTTGTATGTATGTGTTAGTTAGTTACCATTTTGTCCTAGGCACATGTCGATTTGACACTAGGCCTGTTGTATGTATGTGTGTGTGTGTGTGTTAGGAAACACTTCGAAATGTTTCCGCCCCGCCGGGAATTGAACCCGGGCCCTCCGTGCATCAGGCGAGAGCTTTAGCCACCAGGCCACCGGGCCGGTTGCTGTGTCCCATCTCTGGAACATTCTGTCTCTGTCCACCTTGTCAATTCCTCTCAGTATTTTGTATGTCGTTATCATGTCCCCCCTATCTCTCCTGTCCTCCAGTGTCGTCAGGTCGATTTCCCTTAACCTCTCCTCGTAGGACATACCCCTTAGCTCCGGGACTAGTCTTGTTGCAAACCTTTGCACTTTCTCTAGTTTCTTTATGTGCTTGGCTAGGTGAGGGTTCCAAACTGGTGCTGCATACTCCAGTATGGGCCTAACGTACACAGTGTACAGGGTTCTGAACGATTCCTTATTAAGATGTCGAAATGTTGTTCTTAGGTTTGCTAAGCCCCCGTATGCTGCAGCAGTTATTTGGTTGATGTGCGCCTCACGAGATGTGCCTGGTGTTATACTCACCCCAAGATCTTTTTCCTTGAGTGAGGTTTGCAGTCTCTAGCCCCCTAGACTGTACTCCGTCTGCGGTCTTCTTTGCCCTTCCCCAATCTTCTTGACTTTGCACTTGGTGGGGTTGAACTCCAGGAGCGAATTTCTGGACCAGTCCTGGAGCCTGTCCAGATCCCTTTGTAGTTCTGCCTGGTCCTCGTCTGATTGAATTCTTCTCATCAACTTCACATCATCTGCAAACAGGACACTTCGGAGGCTATTCCCTTCCGTTTTGTCGTTCCCAATACCAGAAACAGCACCGGTCCTATGACTGACCCCGTGGAACCCCACTCGTCGGCGCCCACTCTGACACCTCCCCACGAACCATGACTCGCTGCTGTCTTCCTGACAGGTATTCCCTGATCCATTGGAGTGCCTTCCTGTTATCCCTGTCTGGTCCTCCAGCTTTTGCACTAATCTCTTTGTGGAACTGTGTCAAACGCCTTCTTACAGTCCAAAAAAATGCAACCCACCCACCCCTCTCTTGTCTTACTACTGTCACCCTGTCATAGAACTCCAGTAGGTTTGTGAATGGATTTCCGTCCCGAAACCGTGTTCTGTCGTTGAAGCTCATTCCCTAGGTGTTCCACCACTCTTTCCTGATAATCTTCTCCCTGACTTTTCATACTATACACGTCAGTGACACTGGTCTGTAGTTAAGTGCTTCATGTCTGTCTCCTTTTTAAAAATTGGGACTACATTTGCTGCTTCCATACCTCAGGTAGTCTCCCTGTTTCGATAGATGTGTTGAAATTGTTGTTAGGGGTAAAATAGCGCCTCAGCTCCCCCTCTCAGGACCCATGGAGAGATGTGGTCCGGCCCCGCTGCCTTTAGGTATCAAAGCCACTCCCGCAGCCTCTTCACTTCTTCCTCGGTTGCATGTATTGTGTCCAACACTTGTGGTGCCCCCCCTCTTCTTTTTGGGTCCTTTTGTCTGGTGAACCTTTTTTTCCTTT
>WNWK01059983.1:0-10051 GCA_009830355.1 Cherax destructor
CACTGTACATTTTATTTGCAGTTAACAGCATAGCATTAGAACTAGAGCTAATGTTATTGTTAACTTGCTATGGCATTATTGGGGTTTGGTTTTGTGGACTCTGTATCAAGCATAAGGGGAAGGGGACAGGAGTTCACTAATTGTAGATAAATGGTTAGGGTATGTTTTTCTGATATATGCATAGCTTATTAAAGGAAATTGCTGTTGAGCAATTTGTAACATGTAATTATTGAACGTTTCGGAACTGTAAAATGTAATTTTAAATGTAATTTTAATTTTTGTGAACTGTAAAATTTATTTGCAGTCGTCAATGAGTATCACTGTATATCCTTAGGAATAGAGAATATGTTATGGTGGACTGTATTTCATTATTTGGGTTTATGTTTTGTGGACTCTGTATTTATTTATTAGGGGAAAGGGGACAAGAGTTCACTGGTGGTAGAGGTAAGGGTTTTAGGGCATAGTTTTCTGAGGTTTTCTGATATTTTCGATATTTTCACTGTTTAACCAAAGAATTGCTGTTGTATAATTTGCAACATGTATTTTGCATGTTTATGACTTATAAATGTATATTTATTGGAAACTAATAAAATGTAAAAAAAAATCTCAATAACCAAATGTAATTCTTTGTATCATGTCCAAATATAAATTATTATTATTATTATTATTATTATTATTATTATTATTATTATTATTATTATTATTATTATTATTATTATTATTATTATTATTATACTCTCTTGATCGCTTTCCCTGATTGCAAATAATAAAAAGGGTAAGCCTTCATCCCAATCTTTAGCAGATTGTTCACAAAAGATGCGTACCATTGTTTTTAAGGTTTGGTGGAACCTTTCCAATGCTCCTTGAGACTGTGGACGATAACTCGTGGAAAACACCGAGTTCACTCCCAGACCAGACAAGGCCTCTTTAAATACTTTCGAAGTAAAATTCGTTCCCTGGTCAGACTGGATTTCTTGTGGAATGCCTACTTGAGCAAGAATTTTACCAGGGCACGGATTATTACTCTGGCGGTGATCTTCCGCACAGGGATAGCCTCAGGATATCTGGTGACTGTATCCATTATAGTAAAAGATACTGGTTACCTTATCTAGTCTTGGGCAAAGGTCCTACACAGTCGATTATAAGGCAAGAAAAGGGATCACCTGGACCAGGGATTGGAACCAAAGGTGCAGGAGGCGGAGTATGGGCGGTTTTCCAGCCAATTGACATACATGGCATTCCTTCAGATACTCAGTTACTCTTTCATACATCTTGGGCCAGTAAAATTGTTTCCTTATTTTTCCTAGGGTCTTTTTGATCCCTAGATGTCCACCCAATGTACTGCTATGAACAAATTCAAGAACAAGGTCCTGGAAGATTTTTGGTAGTACAGCTAAGTCTCGGTATGAATTCAGTCGCTTAACTACTTCTTTCTTCTTTAGAATCTCGGTACAGTCAAAAAAGAAACAGTTCTCTTCCCCTTTGCCCTGTGTCTCCTAACCTAACATAATCAACAAACCCAATCTGCCCTTCTCATAGTAAGACACTAGAATGGAAACAAGCCAATCCTAGAACAAACATCACCAAATCCAGAGGTTATAACGAAACCCCCTACGGTTACCCCGGACACCTACTCCCCATTGGGGATCCCCCCAACGCCATACCCCGTCATACCTCGCATACCACACATTCCGCAGTCACGTGTCAGACGCCCACCTTTGTAACTTGTGAGTTCATTACCTTTGTAACTTGTGAGTTCATTACCTTTGTAACTTGTGAGTTCATTACCTTTGTAACTTGTGAGTTCATTACCTTTGTAACTTGTGAGTTCATTACCTTTGTAACTTGTGAGTTCATTACCTTTGTAACTTGTGAATTCAATACCTTTGTAACTTGTGAGTTCATTACCATTGTAACTTGTGAGTTCATTACCTTTTTAACTTGTGAGTTCATTACCTTTGTAACTTCATTACCTTTGTAACTTGTGAGTTCATTACCTTTGTAACTTGTGAGTTCATTACCTTTGTAACTTGTGAGTTCATTACCTTTGTAACTTGTGAGTTCATTACCTTTGTAACTTGTGAATTCATTACCTTTGTAACTTGTGAGTTCATTACCTTTGTAACTTGTGAATTCAATACCTTTGTAACTTGTGAGTTCATTACCATTGTAACTTTCTCAGCTATCAAAACTTTGGGGTCCAGTCCCTGGACCCATTATGTACCTCTGTAATCTTTTGACTACCGCCCACAGGATGGCTATGGGGTGCATAATAAAGATATCAAACTAACTAAACGACCATAAAGATCCCTATTTCTACATTTTGTCCTGTAAAACACAGCTGTCATGGCTCTGACTCTACACTCTCCCAACACCTCCCTCATTCCCCAAGATGTCACTGTCACTAGCAGTTCAGTGATAGTACAGTATTAGTAGCTTATAACTGTTACTGAGTCACGAGCTTTGCACGTGACCGTTACTGTCTTGATGACCTAAGCAGTGTCAAAGGTCAGTCTTCGAATATGAACGCCTCTCGGCCCTCCTAGCGTCGGTATTAGTTGAGTGAGCAGAGAGACAGGCCAGGCTGCTATGGGCTATGAGTTACTCCCGTATACCTGACTCCAATACAGTAAGTAACCAAGCTCGTCTGTATTATTATAATGAATGTAGCGACAGAAAGGGAGGAGAATGATTTTTTAATTTTTTTAGCTAACACACATGTATATGTAAATAACTCTTTTTACCTTATTCCTAGTATACATATATCCTTTATAATATAATAACATATATATCCTAGAATGTAAAATATTAAAGTATAAAAGGGACTCCAATGGAAATAAGTTACTCTGTCTGACTTTTTTGGGTTATCCTGGGTTCTCTACACATATGCTGCTATGTATGATAAGTATGTAAATGTATTTGTGTATACCTGAATAAACCTACTTACTTATACCCAATCTACGAAAGATCACCCACGACAAAATGGTGGCAGCATAGTGGCCTGGATTTCGGGTATTTACACTGATTTAAGAAGAATCTAGAGCCGGGTTTGTGGTTGAGTGCCGTCACCTCCCACCCGCTGTGCCACTGGCCTGCCTCAACCGGTGACGTCATCATCCAAGCCACTTGTGCAACCGGTTCTCAAGCCTTCTGGCTTATAATTTCAAGTAAACCTCCGAAGAGTTGATCTTGGTTTTGCAATTAAGCCAGCCAGTAAGCCAGTCTATGGGAGAGCCTCAGTTATCATCCAGCCTGCAGTCATCCAGCCTGTTCTCGTCATCCATCCTGCTCATCACTGCTGTGTGCACCGTACAAGCATTCAAGTTCACTAGTCTTGAGGGCTTAAGCCAGCTCCTTCAGCAAGTCAGATGTTCAAGTAAGCCAGTTGCTTCTTCAGCACAGCCAGTTCCTTGAAGTTGGACGATCGTCGGAGTGATATTCCCCATTCCTGTGGCTTATTGTGGCAAGCCACCTGGGTTAGTGAGTACTGGCCGGGCGCCGTGACGTCATCTCAGCGCGCCCAGAGTCACCTTGGGCTACATCAGCTGCCATCAGTTTCCATGGAATATTACCCCATTCCAAACTACCATCCCTCCATTTCCCCCCAAACTACTTCTTAAATCACAACCAAAGCTTCGCCTTGAAGCCAAACATGATGCCTTAAACTGTATTGATAATTTAGCCAAACAGCACACTCTCTCACAAATTATTTACGTTGATGGTTCTGTTCACCAATCCACTGGTGCAGCTGGTAGTGCTGCTGTTGTCATACAGAGTGATTTGGCAGGTTAAATCATCACCACCAGATGTAGACCAAACAAGATGTAAACTTTGCCAGTTGGATTATTGTCACACCCTGCGTCATTATGTACTGGAGTGCGATAAAATTAATGAATTCAGAGACTACTCATTCAGAAATGTTCAAGATATGTCAAAGTATTTTATCCACAGTGGTATATTACAGACCATTCTGGAAAAATACCCTGACTTTGCTCCCTGTAAATAAAGCATTGACACGTGTGTGTGTGTGTGTGTGTGTGTATGTACATGTGTGTATGTGTATGTGTGTATGTATATACATGTATGTGTGTGTATGTGTATATATGTATGTGTATATGTATATGTGTGTGTGTGTGACCCAACAATTAAAATTTGCACCAATAACTCATTACAGTTGTAACTGGGTGTAGACTAATAGATTGCTCATTGCTTTATAATTTGTTCGTGAGTGCAACCATGTACAGACGTAAGTAAATTTACTTACATGATTCATTACCTTGTAACTAGTGAATTAATTACCATTATACCTTGTTCAGCTATCAAAACTTTGGGGCCCAGTCTCTGGACCCTATATATACCTCTGTAATCTGCAAATACCTTTGTAACTTGTCATGATTGTGACCATCTGAGTTCATTACATTTGTAACTTGCTCAGCTATCAAACTTTGAGGTCCAGTCCCTGGACCCATTATGTACCTCTGTAATCTTTTGACTACCGCCCACAGGATGGGTATGGGGTGCATAATAAAGATATCAAACTAACACTACCAGCCTCTACTTTTGTGGCTATTTCTACCCTTTTATTGGGTTTCCAGCATCGTCGTTTCGACTCACGTGCGAGGTGAAGATCCTGAGAGTGTGTTTCTTCATACTAGTGCCAGCATAAAGGCCTCCATCACGTGGGTTCGTCTAGTGTGCGCTAATTTCTCCGAGAGTTGTGGGTATGGTGTAGCAGCCGTCAGCAGCAACCAGAAAACATTCTTCCCCTCACCTACCGTCGCCAACTTCAATAACCATTAGAGACAATTTTTCTATTATAGACATTTGCGTGTGTGAGACATTTCTACAGTGAATTTTCTTAGTGACATTCTGCAGTGTTTTGCTTATATTCTGTTCCAATAATTTTTTTGTCTCCCAGTGTTTTTAATCATTGAATAACAAAAAAGACACAATACCGTGACTGGAACAATACACACACAACCCGCACATATAAAAAGAGAGGAGCTTACGACGACGTTTCGGCCCGACTTGCACCATTTACAAAGTCACACTAATACACAGTTAGTTAGTTCAGACTCTCAGGTAAGGACCCACTAGGGGCGAGGGGGAAGTGGGGAGAGACGAAGAATAGCCGGTGAGAGGAAGAGCTGAAGGAGAAGAGAAAGAGTCAGGACTAAACCCAACAGTCTAACTACTTTCGGTTCTAACACACAGAACAGAAGGAAGGAGTATATATAGGCAGGCAGACAGGGGAAGGGTACAAGAGAGTGGTGTAATAATGGAGGTAGTAGTGGTAGTGGTAGTAGTAGTAGTGGAGACAGTCATATACTAGGAAAGGAGCACTGCAAAGAAGCTGGCGACCCGCATGGGTGGGACGAGAACACAGAGGGAGGAAAAGGCGAAAAAAAAAAAAAAAATTATGACTGTCTCCACTACTTCTACTACCACTACCACTACTACCTCCATTATTACCCCACTCTCTTGTACCCTCCCCCTGTCTGCCTGCTATATACTCCTTCCTTCTGTTCTGTGTGTTAGTGTGACTTTGTAAATGGTCCAAGTCGGGCCGAAACGTCGTCGTAAGCTCCTCTCTTTTTATATGTGCGGGTTGTGTGTGTATAATCATTGAATATCTTATTTCATATCTATGTTCCTTGTGTAATTCTCTACACCTGCAGTAAGTACTTCTTTCGTGTATTCAATTTATTCTGTGACTTGTGTGCTGTATATTATCTTTTCCAGTTATTCAGTGCAGTACTTAATTAATTTTTATTTGTCGTAATTCCGTGTTGTGTTACCCATTATTTCAGTGTTGTGTCTTACTGTTTTCGTGTATTTTATTTCTTTTCATTGTCTTTCCCTTATATTTTTATGATAATTCTGTGCAATAATTCTTTCAATGTTTATGCCCCAGTGTTCCTAATTGTATATTTAATTTTGTGTGCCATTCAGTGCTACAATTTTTTTTCTCTATGTCAACCAGTGCCTCATTTCCTTGATTTTTCGCAGAATCTTGTATCCATTATCTTGTATGCAGCAGGAACCATCTTTTATATTTTGTCACTGCAAGATCTTGTTGCAAGCATAATTACACATTACTTGAAGTGAGTGACTCTTGTTGTGTTTGTGTTCCCATGCAACCAGTAAGTGTTCTTGTCTTAGTTTTGTACATTGTGTAAAATTTTATTCATATTATCAATAATTCTTTGAACAAATTCACTCTTAATATTCATATTTAAAGTAAAGTAGTATTATTCATTATTCTCCTTGTCTTCAATTGTTTACTTTAATTGCCCTAATAGTTAAAGTGTTCAATCTATATGTTCCCACTGCACAATTAATTTGTATTGCTGCATTAGTTGTTCCTACAACTTGTTGCATTTTGAACTGTATTATTCTAAAGTGATTAATTTTCTCTCATAAATTTTTGCATATAGTATTTTGTGCTTTATTTTATTTTAATCATTGTTTATTTCTGACAATTGCTACAATTGTAATTCAGTGCAATCTTTCAGCATTTCATTTCATTTCATTGTGTCAGTATTGCATATTAATTTCTTAGTGTCATTTTCTTTTAGACAATTTGTTTTTCCAGTATATTTTCCAGTCGCATACAATTTACTGATTGTATTTATCCTTTGCGTTGATATACAATTTTATTAGTAAATTTCTTGCTTGAAATAAGAGAAAATTACAGCTCACTTTTGCAATTCATTCACATTGCAGTCATATTGCCCTCGTCATTGAAATTTCCATGTATTTCCTTATTTTCTACTGTGAATTTCAGTGAATTATCTATTCTTATGCAGTGAGCCTTAGACATTTTAATTATTTTTGCACCTAGTTCCATGACTTTTATTTTCACTTTTAACTAATTGTGTTACTGTGCATATTTCATTACTCTGTTTTTACCTGTATTTTTTTGTGCAAATTCTTTGCAATTATGTCTCCTATATCTCCAAGTACTGTAGCAAATGACGGTATTCAGTCTTCTAATGTTCAAACTGTCCCAGCAGACATTCCCAATAGTTCCTTAGTGACTGCTAGACCAAATCAGATACAGAGTCCCTACAGTTTTACTCGTGATTCTGACACCTTGCCCCTGTTCAATGGCCATGAAAAGCATCTTGATGCATGGTTTGCTGCTATTCATTCTCGGGCATTGGCCCTTGCAAAAGGTTCTCCTTCAGAGGAATCCCTTATCCGAATTGCGACAGAAGCTCTTCATCGAACCCCTGCAGCCAGTCACGTTGTTGACCTTCTTGCAATGCAAGACTTCAAGGGCCTTACTAAGTGGTCAGAATATGAGGAATTGATTCGTTCTTTTCTAGTGCCAGAATCACCAGCGGATCCTTTTATCGTTCTTTAAGAATTGGTGAATGCAACACTAATGCCTGGCGAATTGTTGAGCACCTTTGCGTCTAGATTAGATACCCTTTTAACGTCCTTTATCTCTGCTGTCAAGTCTTCAACATTTGTACCTGAAAAGGATAAAGAATCCGCAGAAACCTTTGCTAAAGTAGCCGCTTTTGGAGCAATCAAAGACTTGTTGCCACGTGCTTCTACATGTGCTTATGACGCGAATCCTCCGACTGTGGAGATGAAGCTGCTTAAAGTCTTTAATCATGCCCGTTCCTTGTGTCCCCAAGGTACTTTCCCATGCGTCAAAGCTAATTTTATAACTCTACCTCATGCAGTACCGCCCCTCGTTTGTGCCATATCGCCCGATCAGAGTAAACAATCACAGAAAGCGGTCAAGCCCAGTGTACCACGTCAGCATAAACCTCATAGTGTTTATAGTAAGTTCAGTTCCCATAGTCAGAGGACTTGTTACAACTGCAGTTACCGTGGCCACATTGCAGTTAATTGCCCTGAGAGTAACCCTAAGAAGCGTCGTACAGACGATGACTACCAATCAGACTTGCCATACTGTACTTATCATGGAATCTATGGACATGACACATCTGAGTGCAATGCTCTATACAACCTTAGGTCAAGATCTATCCGTGGTCGTTCCTACCACAGAACCAGGAGAGGAAATAGAGGTCGTGGTTCTACAGCTAATAATCAGACCCAAGCTCCTTCTCCCAATTCGGGGGAATTCGAGCACCCCAGTCAAACCAACCAGTGGTGACAGTAGGTGATAATGAGTACTCCATCCCGGTTTGTAATTCCTTTAATGCCTTAAGCAGTCTTGAAGAAGAATGTCTCATTGATGATGTTGCTTCACACGTCTTTGACGAAGATGTTTTTGGGGATGATGTTGAGCAAACCTCTGATGATAACCTCTCTGATGAAAACCTTCCTCCTTGTTTGCATGTAAATTCCAATGCAAAAATAGGTCCCCTAGTACAAGCATCTGTTCTTAATGCGCCCGTTCATGTGTTCATGGACTCGGGAGCGCAAGTCAATATTATCAGGTCTAGTATGTTTAAGGATAAGCAGTTACGACATATCCTTTTCGTAGAACCAACTCATGTGTCATCCTTAGTGGTGTGGCCGGTTCACATCTGCATGTTCGAGGTCAGACTTCTCTTACCTTTACTATCCAGGGTAGAGATTTTACTGCTTCCTTGTTGTTGACCAGATTAGTTTCCCTGGTGATATCCTACTGGAATTTGGTTCCATGCGAGATTTACGTATTGTGCTCGATCCTTACCAATGGCATGCACAAATTGATGACTTAATCGTACCATTTTGGGGTTACCAACTTGGTTCCAAGATCTGCCATACAGTCGAAGAGTTCGAAGTTCAGATTAAGTCCTTCCAGGCCAATACCTTTCTCAGTAGCGTACCCAAGCGGTCAGGCACTGGTAATCCTGTCACTGTCTATGTTTCACCTCCACCTTCAGACATGCAAGATAGCATCCAGTTGCCTCAGGTGTCTGAGGAACCTCAGACTACCTTGAGTGCTGAGCCTATCTCTGCAGTGTTTACTAGTTCAAGTAGTAGTTTCTCCACAGGGGCGCCTTGTCGGAAAACGATTATTTGAAACTAGTAATGCCATCTCTTGTTGATGTCACATGCCGTCTGCAGAAAAACGTCTCTGTAGCAGCTAGTGCCCTCACTAGAGTGTCTGTTGTTGTCCCTCATGTTCCAGATGGAGATAACGTCCTAGTTGACAGTGATTCCTGTAAAGTGAAGGGTTTGTTTGTTGAGCCCTCCTTACATGTTGTAAGAGATAGTAAGATCCATTTCTTCCTTGCCAACACTTCCGGTCACAGTGTTCAGCTCCGAGCACATACCAATATTGTTGACCTTGTTCACTATCCTTACCCTGTTCGGGTTGGGGATGAGTTGCCACCTGACCAGTAGGTCGGTGCTATTTCCACCGGGAAGGTCCCCATCGCTGGATCAATCCACCACCAGTAGAGGAGAAGACTTGTTCCCCCTGACTTCCCAGATGAAGTCAAACGGTTTAATCTGTTGAACAAACGTCTAAAGACCTTACCAGGTGGAAAATGGGGATAACGAACTTTGTCCCCTCGTATTCCACGAAATGGTACTAGACCAATTTTTTCCTGGACAGAATGCCGCATTCCCAAATTGCTGTCGCAGATGAAATTTAAACAACCAGATCTTTAGATGGTGTTTCAACCTAGATTTACCTTGGAATCACCCTGATCTTAGTACCAAAAAAAGGACTATTTCAACCTCAGGTTCAAAAGGGCCCGTTATCTAAGTGTAAAAAAGGGGCTTGGAGCAAAGAAACACAGTGAGTTTTTATTTTCCTTCACCAAGTATATTATAAGGCTTTTTACAAGTATGTACACTATATTAGTGCGCCATGGTAGTAAGGCAAAACAACAGCCAATGAAAAGGGCGACCGTAAACAACCAGCTCAATGCAGTAATGACAATGGCAAATTGTATGGAATCCCCGTCACCTTTCCCATTCCCGACCCCCATTATCATTGGTTGAACCAAGTCGTTGATTTGGGTTTGGGGGATCATAAAACCCTTAACGATGGTTGCTGGTTGGAGAGGCAGCCTATGTGGGTGTGTTTAACATGCTCCAAATAAGGACGTACTCTTTCTGCCCCCCCCCCCCA
>WNWK01059984.1:0-10050 GCA_009830355.1 Cherax destructor
TTTGATCTGTCATCTATAGTTTGAAATTGTCATCTTTAGTTTGATCTTGTCATCTATAGTTTGACCTTGTCATCTATACTTTGATCTTGTCATCTATACTTTGATCTTGTCATCTATAGTTTGATTTTGTAATCTATAGTTTGATTTTCACCCTACTTTGATCTTGTCATCTATAGTTTGATCTTGTCATCTATAGTTTGATTTGTCATCTATAATTTGATCTTGTAATCTATAATTTGATCTTGTCATCTATAATTTGATCTTGTCATCTAGAGTTTGATCTTGTCATCTATAGTTTGATCTTGTCATCTATAGTTTGATCTTGTCATCTATATTTGATATGTCATCTATAGTTTGATCTTGTCATCTTATTAGATTTATCTATCTCATTATAGTTGATTTTCATCTATAGTTTGATCTTTCATCTATATTTGATCTTGTCATCTATAGTTTGATCTTGTCATCTATAGTTTGATCTTGTCATCTATATTTGAATCTCGTCATCTATAGTTTGATCTTGTCATCTATAGTTTTGATCTGTCATCTATAGTTTGATATTGTCATCTATTAGTTTGATCTTTCATCTAAAAGTTTGATCTTGTCATCTATAGTTTAATTGTCATCTATAGTTTGTTTGTCATCTATAGTTTGATCTTGTCATCTATACTTTGATACTTGTCATCTATAGTTTGAACTTGTCATCTATAGTTTGATCATGTCATCTATAGTTTGATCTTGTCATCTAGCTTTGATCTTGTCATCTTGTATATTGACTTTCATCTATACTTTGATCTTGTCATCTATAGATTTTATTGTCATCTGTAGTTTGATCCTTGTCATATAGAATTTGATTTTGTCATCTATCGTTTGATCTTGTCATCTAAGTTTGATCTTGTCATCTATAGTTTGATCTTGTCATCTATAGTTTGATCTTGTCATCTATAGTTTGATCTTGTCATCTATAGTTTGATTTTGTCATCTATAGTTTGATCTTGTCATCTATAGTTTGATCTTGTCATCTATACTTTGATCTTGTCATCTATTGTTTGATCTTGTCATCTATACTTTGATCTTGTCATCTATACATTGATCTTGTCATCTATAATTTGAGCTTGTCATCTGTAGTTTGATCTTGTGATCTATACTTTGATCTTCTCATCTATAGTTTGATCTTGTCATCTATACTTTGATCTTGTCATCTATACATTGATCTTGTCATCTATAATTTTATCTTGTCGTCTGTAATTTGATTTTGTCATCTGTAGTTTTATCTTGTCATCTGTATTTTCATAATTTTCTTCTATTACATAAGAATGGAGGAATACTGCAGAAGGCCTACTGACCTATACAAGGCATGTCCTTATTGTATGATCTTGTCATCTATAGTTAGATCAAGTCATCTATAGTTTGATCTTGTTATCTATACTTTGATCTTGTCATCTATAGTTTGTTTTTATTATGTTAAGTAAAAGGACACAAATGCAACTAATGTGACATTTTATTGTGGCAACGTTTCGCTCTCCAGGAGCTTTCTCAAGCCGTTACAAGCGTTACATGGACACAGTGGGCTATTATATACTCTCAAAGTGAGGTGAAATACTAGTGGTGGTCGAGGTAGTAGTGATAAGTAGTAGTAGTAGTAGTAATACAATAAGGTAGAACAATCAATATGCACATGAGTAAAAGGTGATAAAACAAATACTTGGGTAGTATAACAATAGGTTAGACAACTATTTTTGCTGGAGGTTGAAATATAGAAGGCCTGTAGGAGTGTTCCACATCTACGATGTGCTTGTGTTGAATTAGCAGGAGAGACTATGTGATGGTATGGTTAACTGTTTTCAGGAGGATTCTTGCTAAGACTTCAGAGATGGTGAAGCTGCCTTTGTTTTGTTTAATTGTGTTAGAAACAGAGATAAGTGCTGATTCAAGGCACTTGCGTCTACGGAAATTAGTTTCTTTGATTACTAGTCGGGCGTCTTTGAATTTCATGAGATGATTGTTGGAATTTCGGTGTTGTACGCAGGCGTTGTTCAGGTTATCGTTTCTGCATGCATTAATGTGTTCATTGATGCGTGTTTCGAGGTTTCTTGCTGTTTCTCCTACATAAATTCTGTCGCAGCCTCCACAGGGTATAGTGTAGACCCCTGCGTTGACTGGTTCATGGTGCTTGGATTTAGTCCTGGTTAGATCCTTAATAGAAGTACTGGAAGCAATGGCGACTCTAGTGTTAGCTTGTGCAAATACTTTAGAAATGTTGGATGCAACCTGGCTGTTGGGAAGAATTGTCTAACCTATTGTTATACTACCCAAGTATTTGTTTTATCACCTTTTACTCATGTGCATATTGATTGTTCTACCTTATTGTATTACTACTACTACTACTACTTATCACTACTACCTCGACCACCACTAGTATTTCACCTCACTTTGAGAGTATATAATAGCCCACTGTGTCCACGTAACGCTTGTAACGGCTTGAGAAAGCTCCTGGAGAGCGAAACGTTGCCACAATAAAATGTCACATTAGTTGCATTTGTGTCCTTTTACTTAACATATTGTCGGTAATTCTACCAATATTATTACATTGTTTTTATTATATATAGTTTGTTCTTGTCATCTGTAGTTTGATTTTTCATCTATACTTTGATCTTGCTTTTCATCTATAGTTTGATCTTGTCATCTATACTTTGAGTTTCTCATCTATAATTTGATCTTGTCATCTATAATTTGATCTTGTCATCTTTAGTTTGATCTCTTCATATATAGTTTGATCTTGTCATCTATAGTTTGATCTTGTCATCTATAGTTTGATCTTGTCATCTATAGTTTGATAATGTCATCTATAGTTTGATCTTGTCATCTATAATTTGATGTTGTTATCTTTAGTTCGATTTTTTCATCTATACTTTGATCTTCTCATCTATAGTTTGATCTTGTCATCTATAATTTGATCTTGTCATCTATAGTTTGATATTGTCATCTATACTTTGATCTTGTCCTTTATACTTTAATCTCGTTATCTATAGTTTGATCTTGTCATCTATAGTTTGATCAAGTCATCTATAGTTTGAAATTGTCATCTTTAGTTTGATCTTGTCATCTATAGTTTGATCATGTCATCTATAGTTTAATCCTGTCATCTATAGTTTGATCTTGTCATCTGTAGTTTGATCTTGTCATCTATACTTTGATATTGTCATCTATAGTTTGAACTTGTCTTCTATAGTTTGATCATGTCATCTATAGTTTGATCTTGTCATCTGCAGTTTGATCTCGTCATTTGTATATTGACCTTTTCATCTATACTTTGATCTTGTCATTTGAAGATTTAGCTTGTCATCTGTAGTTTGATCATGTCATATAGAATTTGATCTTGTCATCTGGAGTTTGATCTTGTCATCTAGAGTTTGATCTTGTCATCTATAGTTTGATCTTGTCATCTATAGTTTGATCTTGTCATCTAGAGTTTGATCTTGTCATCTAGAGTTTGATATTGTCATTTAAAGTTTGATCTTGTCATCTACAGTTTAATCTTGTCATCAATACTTTGATCTTGTCTTCTATAATTTGAACTTGTCATCTATAGTTTGATATTGTCATCTGTAGTTTGATCTTGTCATATATATTTTGAGCGTGTCATTTATACTTTGAGCTTGTCATCTATACTTTGATCATGTCATCTATAGTTTGATCTTGTCATCTGTAGTTTGATCTTGTCATCTGTAGTTTGATATTGTCATCTATACTTTGATATTGTCATCTATAGTTTGAACTTGTCATCTATAGATTGATCATGTCATCTATAGTTTGATCTTGTCATCTGCAGTTTGATCTTGTCATCTGTATATTGACCTTCTCATCTATACTTTGATCTTGTCATTTGAAGATTGAGCTTGTCATCTGTAGTTTGATCATGTCATCTAGAGTTTGATCTTGTCATCTAGAGTTTGATCTTGTCATCTATAGTTTGATCTTGTTATCTATAGTTTGATCTTTTCATCTAGAGTTTTATCTTGTCATCTAGAGTTTGATCTTGTCATTTATAGTTTGATCTTGTCATCTACAGTTTGATCTTGTCATCAATACTTTGATCTTGTCATCTATAGTTTGATGTTGTCATCTGTAGTTTTATCTTGTCATCTATACTTTGATCTTGTCATTTATACTTTGAGCTTGTCATCTATACTTTGATCTTGTCATCTATAGTTTGATCTTGTCATCAATACTTTGATCTTGTCCTCTGTAGTTTGATCTTGTCCTCTGTAGTTTGATCTTGTCCTCTGTAGTTTGATCTTGTCCTCTGTAGTTTGATCTTGTCATCTGTAGTTTGATCTTGTCATCTATAGTTTGATCTTGTCATCTATAATTTGATGTTGTCTTCTATAGTTTGATCTTGTCATCTATAATTTGATCTTGTCATCTATAGTTTGATCTTGTCATCTATAGTTTGATCTTGTCATCTATAGTTTGATCTTGTCATCTATACTTTGAACTTGTCATCTATACTTTGATCTTGTCATCTCTAGTTATATCTTATCATCTATAGTATGAACTTGTCATCTATAGCTTGATATTGTCATCTATAGTTTGATCTCTTCATCTATAATTTTATTTTGTTGTCTATAGTTATATCATGCCATCTATAGTTTGATCATGTCATCTATAGTTTGATCTTGTCATCTATACTTCGAGCTTGTCATCTATATTTTGATCTCGTTATTTATACTTTGATCTTCTCATCTATAGTTTGATCTTTTCATCTTTAGTTTGATCATGTCATCTATAATTTGATCTTGTCATCTATAATTTGATGTTGTTATCTATACTTTGATCTTCTCATCTATAGTTTGATCTTGTCATCTATAATTTGATCTTGTCATCTTTAGTTTGATTTTGTAATCTATACTTTGAGCTTGTCATCTATAGTTTGATGTTGTAATCTATACTTTGATCTTTTCATCTATAGTTTGATCTTGTCATCTATACTTTGATCTTGTCATCTATACATTGATTTTCTCATCTATAGTCTGATCTTGTCATCTATACTTTGATCTTGTCATCTATAATTTGAACTTGTCATCTCTAGTTTGATCTCTTCATCTATAGTTTGATCTTGTCATCTATAGTTTGATCTTGTCATCTATAGTTTGATCTTGTCATCTATAGTTTGATCATGTCATCTATAGTTTGAATTTGTCATCTGTAGTTTGATCTTGTCATCTGTAGTTTTATCATGACATCTATTGTTTGATCTTGTCATCTATAGTTTGATCATGTCATCTATAGTTTGATATTTGCATCTATAGTTTGATTTTTTCATCTATACTTTGATATTTTCATCTATAGTTTGATCTTCTCATCAAAACTTTGATCTTGTCATCTATACTATGAACTTTTCATCTATAGTTTGATATTGTCATCTATACTTTTAGCTTGTCATCTATAGTTTGGAATTGTCATCTATAGTTTGATCATGTCATCTATAGTTTGATATTGCCTTCTGTAGCTTGATCTTGTCATATATAGTATGTTTTCGTCATCTATACTTTGATCTTGTCATCTATAATTTTATATTGTCATCTATAGTTTGTCCTTGTCATCTGTAATTTGATTTTGTCGTCTATACTTTGATCTTGTCATCTATAGCTTGAGAAAGCTCCTAGAGAGCGAAACGTTGCCACAATAAAATGTCACATTAGTTGCATTTGTGTCCTTTTACTTAACATATTGTCGGTAATTCTACCAATATTTTTACAAGATAAATTATGTAGTATCACAGTCACTAGCGAAATGGTTATCAAACAGATAGACCGTTTGAAGCAAAATAAATCGCCAGGCCCTGATGAGCTTTTTTCAAGGGTTCTTAAGGAATGCAAAATTGAACTCTGTGAACCCTTAACTAACATTTTTAACCTATCTCTTCAAACAGGTGTAGTGTCTGATACGTGGAAGATGGCTAATGTAATTCCTATTTTTAAAGCAGGGGACAAGTCGTTACCATCAAATTACCGCCCAATAAGTCTAACTTCAATTGTAGGCAAATTATTAGAGTCGATTATAGCTGATAACATAAGAAGCCATCTCGATAGGCATAATTTGATTAATGATACTCAACATGGATTCACCAGGGGCCGTTCCTGCCTAACTAATTTATTAACTTTTTTCAGTAAGGCTTTTGAGGCAGTTGATCATGATAAAGAATTCGATATTGTTTATTTGGATTTTAGTAAGGCTTTTGATAGAGTACCACATCAGAGACTGTTAAAGAAAGTGGCTGCTCACGGCATTGGAGGAAAAGTGTTTTCATGGATCGAGTCATGGCTCACCAATAGGAAGCAGAGGTGTGCATTAATGGGGTTAAATCTGAGTGGGGATCTGTAACAAGTGGCGTTCCACAGGGATCGGTTTTGGGCCCGTTGTTGTTTATAATATATATAAGTGACCTTGACGAGGGAATTACTAGTGATATGAGCAAATTCGCTGATGACACGAAGATAGGTAGGATAATCGATTCAGACGTAGATGTCACGGAACTTCAGGAGGATTTAGACAAACTCAATTCCTGGTCAGAAAAATGGCAGATGCAGTTCAATGTAGATAAATGCAAAGTTCTAAAGCTCGGGAATGTTCATAACCCTAGCACCTACCAGCTTAATAATGTTGAACTCAGCCGTACAGAATGCGAAAAGGATCTGGGGGTTATGGTAAGCAGCAACCTCAAACCAAGTCAGCAATGCCTAAGCGTAAGAAATAAAGCAAATAGATCACTGGGATTTATATCAAGAAGTGTAAGCAACAGAAGTCCAGCGGTTATATTACAGCTTTATACATCATTAGTAAGGCCTCACCTAGATTATGCAGCTCAGTTCTGGTCTCCATTTTACAGAATGGATATAAATTCGTTAGAAAACATTCAGCGACGAATGACAAAGTTAATTCATAGCATTAGAAATCTTCCGTATGAAGAAAGATTGAAGACCCTTAAATTACATTCACTTGTAAGACGAAGAATGAGGGAGACATGATCGAGGTATATAAGTGGAAGATGGGTATTAATAAGGGGGATATAAATAAGGTCTTGAGGATATCTCCCCAAAGAGAGAACCCGCAATAATGGATTCAAATTGGATAAGTTTAGATTTAGAAAGGATATAGGAAAATATTGGTTTGGAAATAGGGTAGTTGATGAGTGGAACAGTCTGCCTAGTAGGGTCATTGAAGCTAGGACCCTGGGTAGTTTCAAATTTAGGTTGGATAAATTCATGAGTGAGAGGGGTTGGATTTGAGTGGATTTTTTTTTTTTTTTTTTTTTTTTTCCAGGTTTATAGAATTTTTTTCCAGGTTTATAGAACAAAAGTTAGGATAAGATAGGTCCCCTTAAAAATAACTTTGGGCATCTTACTGACAAGGAGAACGATATGTGCTCTATTTTTAATAATTATTTTCTCTCAGTTTTCACACAGGAAGACATTAATAATATCCCAGTAATTAATTTTTACAGAGGCCCAGAAGAAGATAAATTATGTAATATCACAGTCACTAGCGAAATGATTATGAAACAGCTGGACCGACTGAAACAAAATAAATCGCCGGGTCCTGATGAGCTTTTTGCAAGGGTTCTTAAGGAATGCAAATGGAACTCTGTGAACCAATATCTAACATTTTAATTTATCTCTTCAAACAGGTGTAGTGTCTGATATGTGGAAGATGGCTAATGTAATTCCTATTTTTAAAGTAGGGACAAGTCACTACCGTCAAACTACCGCCCAATAAGCCTGACCTCAATTGTAGGCAAATTACTAGAGTCAATTATAGCTGATATTATTAGAAGCCATCTAGATAACCATAATTTGATTAATGATACCCAGCATGGATTCACGAGGGCCGTTCCTGCCTATCTAATTTATTAACCTTCTTCAGTAAAGCTTTTGAGGCTGTTGATCACGATAAAGAATTCGATATTGTTTATTTAGACTTTAGTAAGGCTTTTGATAGAGTACCGCACCAGAGACTGTTAAAGAAAGTGGCAGCTCATGGCATTGGGGGAAAAGTGCTGTCATGGATCGAGTCATGGCTCACCAATAGGAAGCAGAGAGTGTGCATAAATGGGGTTAAATCCGAATGGGGACTTGTAACAAGTGGTGTTCCACAGGGATCAGTCTTAGGCCCATTGTTATTTATAATATATATCAATGACCTTGATGAGGGAATTACTAGTGATATGAGCAAATTCGCCGACGACACGAAGATAGGTAGGATAATTGATTCAAACATAGATGTCATAGAACTTCAGGAAGATTTAGACAAACTTAATTCGTGGTCAGAAAAGTGGCAGATGCAGTTCAATGTAGATAAATGCAAGGTTCTGAAGCTCGGGAGTGTCCATAACCCAAGCACTTATAAGTTAAATAACGTAGAACTTAGCCATACAGATTGCGAGAAGGACTTGGGGGTGATGGTAAGCAGCAACCTTAAACCAAGACAGCAATGCCTAAGCGTACGTAATAAGGCAAATAGATTACTGGGATTTATATCAAGAAGTGTTAGCAACAGAAGTCCAGAGGTTATATTACAGCTTTATACATCATTAGTAAGGCCTCACCTAGATTACGCAGCTCAGTTCTGGTCTCCATATTACAGAATGGACATAAATTCGTTAGAAAACATTCAGCGTAGAATGACTAAATTAATACATAGCATTAGAAATCTTCTTAGAAGAAAGATTGAAGACCCTAAAATTACATTCACTTGTAAGACGTAGAATGAGGGAGACATGATCGAGGTATACAAGTGGAAAATGGGTATTAATAAAGGGGATATAAATAAGGTCTTGAGGATATCTCTCCAGAGAGAACCCAAATAATGGATTCAAGTTAGATAAGTTTAGATTTAGAAAGGATATAGGAAAGTATTGGTTTGGAAATAGGGTGGGTTTATGAGTGGAACAGTCTGCCTAGTAGGGTTATTGAAGCTAGGACCTTTGGGGGTTTCAAATTTAGGTTGGATAAATTCAAGGGGTGGAGGGTTGGTTTGGGGTGGGACTCCCAAAGGTGGGCAGGAAAAATTTTAAAAAATTTCTTGGGTAGCATTGAAAATTGGGTTGAGCAAATATTCTGTTAGTGGGGCGGATTGTGAAGGACCCCCAGTATGGGAACAGGCCTGCTGCAGTGTTCCTCCTTTCTTATGTTCTTATGTTCTTTGACTCCGGGCCCTTTAGTTAATAGAATTTTCAAAGCTTATTTCTTGGGGAGAATTGAAAATTAGGTTTTTTCAAATTTTTCTTTTTAGTGGGATGGATTGAGGGGCCTGCCTAGTAAAGGGCCAACAGGCCGCTGCAGTGTTCCTCCTTTCTTATGTTCTTATGTTCTTATACTTTATCTTCTCATCTATAGTTTGATCTTTTCATCTATAATTTGATCTTTTTCATCTTTAGTTTGATTTTGTAATCTAACTTTGATTTTGTCATCTATAGTTTGGGTCTTGTAATCTATACTTTGATATTTTTTATCTATTGTTTGATCTTGTCATCTATACTTTTAACTTTTATCCTTCATTGATCTTGTCATCTATAATTTTAACTTGTCATGTATGGTTTTTTCTTTTAAAACTAAACTTTGATCTTCTCATCTTAGTTTGATCTTGTCTTTTTATTTTTGATCTTTTATCTATTCAAATTTATCTTATCAAAAATAATTTTTTTCTTGTCGTCTGTATTTTTTTTTTTGTCATCTGTGGTTTTATCTTGTCATCTATATTTTCATAATTTTCATCTATTACATAAGAATGGAGGAAAAACTGCAGAAGGGCCCACTGACCTATACAAAAGGGATATCCTTTTTAAAGATCTTGTCATCTATAGTTTAATTAAGTCATCTATAGTTTGATCTTGTTATCTTTCTTTGACCTTGTTATCTATAGTTTGTTCTTGTCATCTGTAGTTTGATTTTTTTATCATAAGTCTTTCTTGTTCTTAAATTTGATCTTGTCATCTATACTTTGAGTTTCATCTATGGGTTTTACTTTTAATTTTCTTTTATCTTGTCATCT
>WNWK01059985.1:0-10050 GCA_009830355.1 Cherax destructor
CAAAATTTCCTTTACCCTCCCCCCAAACCTTTCCTAGGCCGCCCCACCCCGCCTTCCCCCACTACAGATTTATACCTTCTCTTCTGTCTCTTTCCCTTTCTTTTACATGTCAAACCCCCTCAAAACCCCCTCCTCACCCTCGGGACAATCGTTTGGTAACCCCGCACCTCCCTTTTCCAAACCCAATTCTCGCATTATATTCACACCACATTGACCCCCCAGACGACATTCCACTGCCTCCAGCCCCTCATTAAATTCCCCCAATGTTCCCCCCTATAAGACGGGTTAACTATCTCTCCCTTCCCCCTTTTACTTATGGACAAATTTCTTTGTCCCACAGACTCAAGTGCTCCATACCTTTTCCCCCCTAAATTTATGATTCACCCACCCTTCATGACCCATCCGCCGACATGTCCACCCCCAAATATCTGAATCATTCACCTCCTCCATACTCCCCTCCAATCGATATCCCAAACTTTTGTCACCCATTCTTTTTGTTATCCTATCACCTTACTCTTTCCTATATTCACTTTCATTTTTTTTTTACACACCCTACCAAACATCCACCAACCCCTTTCAGCTTCTCTTCAGAATTCCCAAAAAACAAGTGTCATCAGCAAAAAAAACTTTACAACCCCACTTTGTATTTGCCCTTTTTCTTTTAGCCCCAAAACCTCTTGCCAAGACCCTCGCATTCACTTTTTACAACCCATCTAAAATTTTGAAAACCACGGGACATCCCACCTTGTCAAGGCCCCTTTTTTTTGGGAAATAGTCCCTTCCCTCCCACCTCTAACCTCCTCACTATCCTCATAAAACTCTTCACTGTTTCAGTAACCTTTCCCATTCCATAAACCCGCAAATCTGCCCCTTCCCCCTATCTACCCCATCATCCCCTTTTCCAAATCCATAAACCCCAAAAAATCTTTCCCTTTCCCAAAAACTGTTCACCTATTGTTTCCCGTAAACATTTGGTCTACACACCCCTACCTTTCCTAAAGCCCCTTGTTCATCTGCTATCCCGCTTTTTTTTTACTTTAATTTTTCAAAAAAACTCTAATACACTTTAAGGTACACTAACAGACTTATTCCCCCATAATTTTTTCCTCTTTTTTTCCTTTGCCTTTTCAAGGAAAATAAAGCTTCCGCCCAAACCCTAGGTCCTTACCCTCTTCCCTACATTTATTAAATAATAGCACCAACCACTCCAAAATTATATCCCCCCCTGCTTTTAACATTTCTATCTTTATCCCATCAATCCCCGCTGCCTTTCCCCCCTTTATTCACCCACTGCCTCACGAACTTCCCCCACACCCACAACTGGGTCTTCCACACTCCTACAAGATGTTTTTCCCCCTTTCCCTAAACAAATCACAGCTTCCTGTCTTCAACATTTAACAAAACCCCAAAATATTTCTCCATCTTCCCCATACCTCTAACCTCCATTTAATAACTTCCTTCCCATTTTTAACTGTCAAATCCATTTGTTTCTAGGCTTCTCAACTTATTAATCTCTTCCAAAACTTTTCTTATTTTTTAACAAAAATTTTCTGATAACATCTACCCCCCTCTCATCTGCCCCTTTTACATTCTTCACCACCTTTTTAACCCTCTTTTCTCCAAAACTCTTCCCCCCTTCATCACTTCTACTTTGTAAAACCCTCATATGCTAACTTTTTTTTCCTTTCTACTCTCTTTTTTTCATCATTTCCCCCCCCTCTTCCTCCCCCCCCCCTCCCCCTAACCCAAAAAATTTTTGAACACTCTAACACTACATTTTTTAAAACTACCCCATACATTTTACCCCATTGCCTACACCTCACTACCCATCTATCCCAATAGTTGTTTATATCTTACCCCCAAATCCTCCTCTTTTGTTTATAAACCTTCACCCCCTTTCTTACTGATTCTATTTTCCTTGTATCCCATCTACCTTTTACTCCCACTGTAGCTATAACTAAAAAATGATCTGATATATCTGTGGCCCTCTTTAAAAATGTACATCCAAATCTACTCAACAGTCTTTTTCTACCTCATAGTCCAAAAACTACTGTCATTCGCCCACATCATATCTTGTTTCTTATTTTCCCCTTTTTCTTAAAATATGTATTACCTATAACTAAACCCTTTTATCAAAGTTCAATCAAAGGGGCCCAAACATTTAACCTGGCCCCCCAAACACCTACTACACCCTCTCTGCATGTTTCCCCCACTTTAGCATTTAGGCCCCCTACCACAATTACTTCTCTTTTGGTTAAAAAAGTTCCTATACATTCGCTTAACATCTCCCAAAATCTCCTCCTCTTACCCCCTCTTTCCCCAGGTGCATACACGTTTATGCCCCATTTTACCCGACCCTTTTTTTAATCCACATAACCCAATTTAAAATTTATTTTCCCCTCTTTTCCCCATAACGATCCTTCAACTTTTTGTACCCCTTCCTTAGCTCAATCTCTCAGATACTCCTGACTTAACCCCATTTATTTCTCCCCACTGAAACTGCCACCCCTTCAGTTTTGGGTTTTTGGGGCCGGACATCCAACTTTTTCATTCATAACATCGCAATCATCTCTTTCTTATCACCCGACTACATCCACGCACATTCAGACAACCCAGTTTTATAAAGTTTTTTTTTCGTTTTAGTAGATTTGTACAGGAGAAGGGTTCTAGCCCATTGCCCCCGGCATCTTAGTCGCCTCATACGACACGCATGGCTTACGGAGGAAAGATTTTTTTCCACTTCCCCATAGACAATAGAGAAAATAAAAAGAACAAGAGCTATTAAGAAAAAAAGAAAAACCTAGATGTGTGTATGTATATATATGCATGTGTATGCCAGTGTAGTGTGACCTAAAGTGTAAGTAGAAGTAGCTAGATATACCTGTTATCCAGCGTGTTTATGAGACAGAAAAAGACACCAGCAATCCTACCATCATGTAAAACAGTTTCAGGTTTCTGTTTCACAGTCACCTGGCAGGACGGTAGTACCTCCTGGGTGGTTGCTGTCTACCAACCTACTACCTATGTAGATACTCCAGCTATATACGTGAAAATATTGGTAGCTACAGAACTCTAAGCTGCAATTAGAGACATAATCTAGAAGCATGAGGAAAACTCAAGCAAGCTGGTAATGTAAATAGGAATTACAGTGGACCCCGAGTTTCGTAAAACTTCACTCCTGAAGTCTGCTCAAGTGCCATTACGAACAATTTACTCCCTTAAGGAAAAATTTCACGTAGGTTAGTCTATTTCAGACCCCCAAAATACACTTCCACAAGAACTTACAAAATTATACTTACATAATTGCACGATTTCCGGGTATTCGTTAACCGAGGGTCCACTGTACAGTGGACCCCGAGTCGTAAACTTCACTCCTGAAGTCTGCTCAAGTGCCATTACCGAACAATTTACTCCTTAAGGAAAAATTTCACGTAGGTTAGTCTATTTCAGACCCCCAAAAATACACTTCCACAAGAACTTACAAAATTATACTTACATAATTGCACGATTTCCAGGTATTCGTTAACTGAGGGTCCACTGTATATGGAAACGTCTCAGTAGCCGTGACAACACACTTATTATTATGCATTGTTTTAATATGGTACTTCCAGCCGGTAAACAGGACTATACCACCTGTCTGTTGAACTACTCCAGCTGCAACCATCTGCCCACTTACAATACTTTCCTTCACCACCTGTCTTCAACATACACTGCACTTCAATACCTGTCATAATGACGTGTCTTTTTCCTTATACCACCTATCCAGTAACTATTTTTACCGTTGTTAACTCTGACATTGTTCCTTGTACTACCATTGGCCTTGTATTACCACTGATCTCCGTGTACCACTTGCAGATATGGCGAGCTCTTCGTGTCGAGTACGTGACAGTGGCGGTGCTGGTTGGGTTCACCAGCCTTCGTCATCCACGCACGCCAAACTGAGGCTACTTCTCGTTTAGACTTCCTGTGGAAGCTCCAGGCTCATGGTGAGAGATTCTTGTTTTATACTCCATTCCTCTGTACTCTTATCCCTCTATACTCTTGTCATTTGTGCTCCAATCCTCCCTTCTTGGTCCTCCCATATTCTGCCCTTCACTGATCCATCCTTCTGTATTCCATCCTTCTTCATCTCTCTTTACTCCATCCCTCCTTCATTCCACTCTACTTTATCCTTATATGCTTCATCCCACCTTACTTCAACCTATCTTATTTTATCCCACCTTATTTCACCCTACCTTACTTTATCTTACCTTCACCCTATTTTACCTCACACTACCTTACTTTATCCCTCCTTCACTCCACCTTAATAATAATAATAGTTTATTTGGACATGATACAAAGAATTACAATGGTTTATGAGATTACATGAGGTGTACATGCCAAAAGCCCCTAATATGCAGAGCATTGTGGGCAGACTTAAAATTAACTTAACACTAAATGGTAAGAATTATAGTAAATAGTTTACAATATAAGTATAGTTGAGTATTTAAGCTATGAAATTTGAACATAGTTTGAACATGACATTTTTGAAACATAATAGTTTTATAATTTTGGATCATTTACAGTTTTATATGTCTTCATAATAAAATTATTAAATCAGATTAAACAAATTAAATCAATAATTTGTGTTGCAATAACAAATTATATGGTCATTAGATGAATTACAAGGAGCACAAGGGTACATGAGGATGGATTTCTTTATATTAGGTTGTATTAATTATAACAGGTTTATACATTATGAGATATAACAGGTTTATACATTACTCCATCCCAGTGTTCTATCACTATAGAAGGGGGTATGTTACAATAGGAAGATAAAATGTGTCAAATTGAATTTTTTAGCCAGTATTTTGAGATTGAGAAAGAACCTGAGTTTTTGATACAGTTTTGGCGGGCAATCAAAGATGATTCTGAAGGGGCTGCTTCCTTTTTGCTTCCTTAATAATATTTTTTTCAAGGGTTTTTTTTTGAAATGTTGGGCAGGATATCTTTGTTCTCTGATATTTGTGCTCAGGTTTCACCTCGTGATGCTTCTCACACCCTCCAAAGGTATAACGCAGATACCTGAAGAGATATTTTTTGGTTAGACTAAGCCTTTGATGGCACTGGTTTCAACCAAGGTATTGGTCATGTTATTTTTGTATTCAGATAAGATTATAACAATAAAACCACAAAATATAGTTATAGGAAACTGCACAACAGGCAAACATTTCCTAATGAATACGATAACTGTTTTTGTCTTTATTACGTATAAGTCGGATTTATCTTTTGGGGGTTGTTTTTCGGCCTTGTGTAATTTTTTCTCAGCTCTTCTACTCAGTGATGAATTGCTGGGGGTAGTATGTTCTATATCTATGGAACGCTTTCACGTATGTAGGCGCATTCATAGCCGAGGCACAAAGGGCTTAGTTGGCAACCCGCCTCACACACTGAGTGCCCGGGTTCAATCATGGATGGGGGGAAAACGTTGGGCATGTTTCCTTAAAGGGAAGCGCTAGTGTGGGCGACCCGGGAGACAAGATTGAAGGACAGACAGTCTCTTTTGCACTGATTTGGGATTATCCTGGGGGGCTAACCCCCCGGGTTAAAAAAATCCAAACAAATATTATCTCAAATCCTGGAGCCCCCAAAAAGAATCCAAAATGCTCTTATGTCTTGTTCTGTTGTCGTGATGGGATAGACATACACAAAATATTGTAGGGGGAAAGAAAAGTGCAAAACATAACATATGTAATATTTTTTACTTAGTAGCCAGCACCAAAAAGCTTCCAGTCCAGATCACTTTAAAGTATTTGGTTTAATACAAAAAAAAAATTAACAAGGTATGTTTTCCCCAAAGAGGTCCCTCTAAATGGTTGCCAAAATTTTTTAAATTTTTCCCCCCAGTGTTTTTTTTTATTACTTTCAGATATCCCAAGCAAAATTAAAGACTGCCTGATTTTTTTTTCCCTCCTTTTTTTTTTTTTTATAACTTGAGAACCCCTCATCAGATCAGTTTCAAATTTTGAATGCTGGTGTATTAAAACCCAAGCTAAGATCAACACAACTATTAGCATATGAGTTTGTCAATGTTATATTGACCATTCTTAGATCTCGTTCCTTGTCATAACTTGAGAAAGGCTCTTCTGATGAAGGTTGGAATTGTTATTGGAGGGGCGGGTGCCAATTGCAATTCTTTATTTTTTATTAACACATTGGCCGTTTCCCACCAAGGCAGGGTGGAAAAAAAGATAAAACTTTCATCATTCACTCCATCCGTCTTGCCAGAGACACGCTTTTCACTACAGTTATAAAACTGCAACATTAACACCCCTTTTTTAGTGCCGGCACTGTTTCCCCCTCCCAGGACCAAGTCCGGGCCCGCTGGTTTCCCCCAACCCTTTATAAAAGTTTCCCTTACAGCACATCAAGTCCTAAAATCAATTTGTTCCATTTGCTCTATCTAACACGCCACATGCTTTAATAATAATAATAATAATAGTTTTTTGGACATGATACAAAAAATTACATTTGGTTATTGAGATTACATGAGGTGTACATGCCTAAATAATATGCAGGGATTTTGGGCAGACTTAAAATTAACTTAAAAATAAATTTAAGAATTTTTTTTATGTTTACAATGGTATAGGTGAGTATTTAAGCTATGAAATTTGAACATAGTTTAGACATGACATTTTTTAAAAATAGTTTTGTACTTTTTTCTTCATTATAAAATTAATTAAATCAGATTAAACAAATTAAAGCAATACTAATAATAAAATAATAAAAAGTTATGGGTTTATAATTTATAAAAAAAGTAAAGTTGCATATCTAAGTTATAAAGTTTGAATATAATTTAACATATCAATTAATTTAAATTTATTGTAGTAATAACTAATTGAGTGAGATAACAATTTAAAACAATTAATTGGATTGCAGTTAGTTTACGTGTTCATTATAATGTAAGTGTTGGGGAAAAAATTAGCAAGATGTAATATTCATAACAGGTTTTTCATTCAATTGATTAGTCAGGTTTTTACGTTAAGTGATTATTCTCTTTTTCTGGGAATGTTTGATATTGAGCAATTAGCTTTGGGTGGGAAAGGGGGTTTTTTTGCATCGTTTTTAATTGGGGACAGGTAGGGTTTCTTTGGCAATGACAGGTAATGAATTCCCAAATTTTTGTGCCTTTTATATGCATTATTTTTACATAGTGTTAGATGGACAGGGGAAACGGGGGATGTGTCTAGTGTTATGGTCATGTGTCCTTTAAAATTGGTAAGGGGAAGTTTGAGTGGTGGGTTAATATTTGCATAGAGGTTCTATGTATGAAAAGGGACAGTAAAAAAATCTGGGTGTCTTGTATGGTGAGTGTTTAGGTTTTAATATTGGTGGGGTATGTTGCCTGGAGTGAGTTTGATCATTCCCAAGTTAAAGCCCCGTACACAAAACCTCCTTTTTCCCCCCCTCCAACCTTTTCCAGGCCGACCCTACCCCACCTTCCCCACTACAGATTTATACACCCTTTAAGTCATTCCATTGCCATCCCTCTACATTTCCAAACCATCTTAATAACCCCTCCTCAGCCCCCTGCATAATAGTTTTGAATCCAGCACCCCCTCCCAATCTCCCAAAATAGGTTCTCTGCATTATATTCACACCACACATTGCCCTCAGACAATTGTATTTTTAAAAAGCTATATTATTTGTGAAATAATGTGTATCCTTTTTTGAACAATTTCAGTCTTTAAAGGTTATGATTTTACATAAAGATGGTACCCAACAAATTTAGGCTTTCTAGATGCAAATTTGCCAATATCCAATATGTTATAAACATAAAATTGTTTTATTCTGAGCAACACATAAATAATGCCTCTTCTGAGGGCTTCAAACTTTCAGTGATGGCGAGCATCACACAATGAAAGGTCTTAATTTGAAAAGGGCTTAATTAGATACAATTTTAGTTTGATATTGGGCTTTTAGATGGCACTTTTCCCTATTTTTGGGTTATTTTTAATCATGGGGGGCGCTAAGCCCGAGGAATACAGCGCATGGGGGAGGAATGGAAGGATTCAGACTCAATTGGGAACCAGAGCACAGATCCAATTTTCCCGACAAAACCCCCACCAGCGCAAAGGCCCCCCGAGGGACATATTTTATGGAAAAAAAAGAAGATCGAAATTTTGCTTTCCATGAGAAATTTATTAATACAAAACCGATCAGCTTCAACCTTCATTGCTTATCTATCTTACTTACAGGAAGCTGTGGGTTCATGTTGAACCGTATAGGTGCTAATTTGCAACATTTTAATTAACTCCTCATCTGCCCTTCTCTTGTAGCTCATGGAATGGAAGGTATGAAAATTCAAGTATCTTAAAATATTAAATATTTTTTTTTTAGGATGGAGAAAACTTTTTAAACGAATACAAATAAAAAGATAACAAATTTGGGCACATTTATTTAGATTTTTAAGAAGCTTCACGAGTTTAGCAGGCCAAAAAAAATAATAATATTTATTTAGACATGGTACAATGATACATAGGTATAAATGAGATGTACATGCCAAAAAATAATATGCTGGCATTGCATACAGTTTTTTTCCCCAGAACCGGCACATATACATACTCTGGTTCAATGTTCTTTTCATTTTCAAGGTTTTCATTTATAATCAACTTCAAATTTTAAAAGGGGTGAATCATAAATAGGGGGGATTCACTGAACTATTGTAAAGTGTAGGCGCTTTCTACCAAATGTATTTCCCTGGAGGGGGTTCCGGGGTTAACGCCCCACGGCCCAGTCTGTGACCAGGCCTCAGGGGGATCAGGGCCTGATCAACCAGGCTGTTACTGTTGGGCCCCACGACCCGACGACAACCACAGCCCGGGTGGTCAGGTACTGACTTTTTCTTTTCCCGTGCCTGTTTAAGACAGCCAGGGGGTCATTGGTAATCCCCCCTTTTGTATACTGGGAAGCAGTTGAACAGTCTTGGGCCCTGATCTTATTGTGTTGTTTTTTATCGTGCTAGTGGCACCCCCGCTTTTCATTGGGGGATGTTGATCGTCTGTCAAGTCTTTCCCTTTTATAGGGAGGGTTTTTGTGTGGTTTGCTACTAACCCCCTAGGATTTTCTAAGTGCATATAATCATGTATCTCTCCGTCACCCAGGAGTAAGGTTTATGAACTTCAAGCGTTTCCCAAATTTAGGTGTTTTATCACAGTTATGCGTGCCTGAAAGTTCTCTGTACATTTTTTTGGTCAGCAATTTCACCTGCCTTGAAAGTTGATGTTAGTGTGCAGCAATTTCCAGCCTAGATGATGTAGTATATACATTATTGCCAATTTTAGCTTCTGTGCAAAACTTGAAAACCCTTCTGATTGACCAAATTTTTTTAAAAGTGGCACATTCTACTTAAAAGGTTGGGACTGTTATTGGATTGTGTAGGTACCAATTTGCCAATTTTATTTTATTGGTATGGTATTTTTTCCTGTAAAGGATTAAATATCCTGTTTAGGTTCAAACTTTAAACTGAAGCATCTTATGAAAAGGAGTTTTTTTTTTTGTATAGTCGGGGTAGGTGAAAATTTCCCCAAATTTTCTAACATAGCAAATTTGAAATTATTGGAGTCTGTGCAGTAACTCAACAATGTATCTCTTGGTCAACTTCAAACTTAAATTTAGCGTGTCTCAAAGGGGCTTTACATTGATTTTTTAAGGGTTTGTATAAGTTTTAACTTGCCAGTTTTTTTAACCCAAAATTTAAATTTTTTGCAGTAACTGAAAAAAGCTTGTACAAAGCTCCAAACTTTTTAAAACTGGGGTATCATACTTAGATAATTAAATATTTAACCCTGTTAGAAATTTATGTTGCACTATTTGTTTTATAGGAGACAGGGCTGCCCGGGTACCTTTCTGGGACGCGCAGGGAAAAAACATCTAGTTACTTTAGTTATGTGTAGCTTTTGTTTTTAGTGATGTGACCATGTTTGTTACAGAGGAAGGGAAAACTGACACCTTCGCCTACAACAGGGGAAACTCATCGCCAACATTCTCCCCGACACTTGCCATCCCTTT
>WNWK01059986.1:0-10050 GCA_009830355.1 Cherax destructor
GCTGAGCGGGTCCTAATATGACTAAGATCCGCGCCAGGAGAAATATTACTATTTACCCTGACAAACAAAACGCTAGCACTGTTTAATGCCATTCTGAGTTGTTCATCTTATACCCAAGAAGGCTCTGCTCTGAGATTAAATTAAAAATTGGAATATCAAATATTTACATAGCTTTTAAGATGTTTGCCTTGGTGGAGGTGGAGCCAATGTTCAGGTGATTCCTTCTTATATTACTCACAACATAAATATGTAAAAACAACCTAAGTATATAGACTTGCTTCTTCCATCACAGTTCCTCCCCCACACACACACATGCAAAATAACCACGGGGGAGTTGAGTGATAACTCTAGGCCTTTCGTGTTGCAATCAACGCATCAGCTTGCAATGTTGCAGAAAAGAGGAGGAAGTCCAAGCAAATATGTTCAGAGGAAGCATCTTTGCTCTAATGAGGGAAGAGGGAAGCAGTAGAGGATAAGTGCCCCAGGCATATCATCCAGTACCCGGTGCCTGATATATTGAATATTTTCTAAGGCATTATAAGACAGCCAGCCCACAAGCACTGGTATTGCACTGGTAACCCGACCAACATAACATTAGTGACATGACAATTATAAAAAATTCGGTCAAACTTCGATATGACGTAAAAGACTTGTATATCATATCGAAGTCTGACCGAATTTTTTTTAATAACTGTCATGTCACTAATGTTACGTTAGTTAGAATTTTACTACAATATTAGTGCTTGTGGGCTGGCTGTCTTCCAATGCTATAATATTCAGTCTTTCTGGCACTAGGTACTGGTATGCTTGGGGCACTTACCGTCTCATAAGAACATAAGAAAGACGGAACACTGCAGCAGGCCTACTGACCCATGCGAGGCAGGTTCAAGTCTCCTACCTGCTAAAGCAGGTCAGGTCAGGTCACATCCACTTAGGGAAGGAGCACGGCATCAGACCTAGTAGCACAAGCTAGTCAGGTCCAACTCACACCCACCCACACCCACTCATGTATTTATCTAACTTATTTTTAAAACTACACAACGTTTTAGCATCTATGACGGTACTCGGGAGTTTGTTCCACTCATCTACAACTCTCTAACCAACATTGCAAGCTCCTGATGATGTGTTGATTGCAACACGAAAGGCCTAGAGCTATCACTCAATTCCATCCCCCCCGGTGGTTGTTTTGCATCTTGTATCGCTTGTTTGCGACTTTTGCATATATATATATATATATATATATATATATATATATATATATATATATATATATATATATATATATATATATATATATATATATATATATATATATATATATATATATATATATATATATATATATTTTATATATATATATATATATATAAATATATATATATATAACAAGATTTCTTCATTTCATATATAATATTTTTTTATTTTATATGCTGAGTTCTCCAGAGATGCTAAGCTTCATGCAGTGATCATAATGCCGACAAAAAGTTTAACGAAGATATTCATCAAAACAAACTTTTTTCAGTTCGTTTCCGCCTCATTAAATGTTCATTTTGCCTCGTTTATCAGACATAAACATCAGAACAATATCTCCATTGTGATAATCTTTTAGGTTATTACATTTTTTTTACACCTATAGTGTTTCTTGCGTAGCGTGCTGTAAGCCATGTAAATCAAATGTAATTGGTGGTTACAAGAACAGTAGTTAGTGTTGATAACCACAATTCACATTTCTTATTGTGTTTCAGTCTTGAGTGAATAATGTCTCCAGCGCTGGAAGAGCCTCGTGTAAATTAACGTCAAAATTATTGCCCTCTGATTATTAGTTAATGTCTATATTTGCTGACAAAATTTGAACGTCAAAATTGAACAGCTGTTTAAATATTGATAAAATTATCAGTTCGGTAAGTCTTGTGTACCTTGGCTTTCTTATTTTTTTTTTAGTCTATGAAAGACTGGTTTTATGGTTGGGTGGTTTAAGGGGGTTTAAAACCTATTAAATACAAGAGGTCATTAAGACTGTTTACCATAAGAATGTTTTAATCCCTATAAGAGGAATTAAAGTAAACTTTTAGTAATTATATATTCAAGAAAATACAATAAAACGCATGATTGCAAATATGAAAAAAAAAATTACCAGTGAAAATTTGAAATAAAACCTGAGCGCTTTCCTGTGCTTACATATCTTCAGAGGATGTGTGTAAGCACATGAGAGCACAAAGATTTTATTTCCTATGTTCACTCTGATAATTTTCTCACACACACACACACACACACACACACACACAAAAAATATATATATATATATATATATATATATATATATATATATATATATATATATATATATATATATATATATATATATATATATATATATATATATAATGAGAGACGTGCACCTCCCTGTATATTATCCTTGAGGAATTATGAGAGCAACTGTAGGTTTTAACAAAAATTCTGTATATAAATACTATGCATAATATACATACTTCATTATTTAGAGACGTCAAGATACTCGTACACAGATATAAGAGTATTTCTGTGTATATACACTGAGTTTATCTCACTCTGACTGACTAAAGTGTATATTTGCTAAGATTTAAATGATCATAAAAGTTTCTTTTTATAAGGAAGGTATGACCTTGGTTCGAATCCCTTGTTTACACAATTACTGTTTCCACTGTTTAGTTCGGATTAATATCCTCTGTATTTTAAGACTTATCCTACCTAAGATCATTTCCTCCAGGCTTATCCTACCTAAGATCATTTCCTGGCTAAGAGCTCTTATCCTACCTAATATTTCTGTTAAGAGCTCTTATCCTACCTAAGATCATTGCTAAGAGCTCCCTTATTTTTCCCGAACCTAAGATCATTTCCTGGCTAAGGCTCTTATCCTACCTAAGATCATTTCCTGGCTACTTTATCCTACCTAAGATCATTTCCTGGCTAAGAGCTCTTATCCTACCTAAGATCATTTTCCTGGCTAAGAGCTCTTATCCTACCTAAGATCATTTCCTGGCTAAGAGCTCTATCCTACCTAAGATCATTTCTGGCTAAGAGCTCTTATCCTACCTAAGATCATTTCCTGGCTAAGAGCTCTTATCCTACCTAAGATCATTTCCTGGCTAAGAGCTCTTATCCTACCTAAGATCATTTCCTGGCTAAGAGCTCTTATCCTACCTAAGATCATTTCTCTAAGAGCTCTTATCCTACCTAAGATCATTTCCTGGCTAAGAGCTCTTATCCTACCTAAGATCATTTCCTGGCTAAGAGCTCTTATCCTACCTAAGATCATTTCCTGGCTAAGAGCTCTTATCCTACCTAAGATCATTTCCTGGCTAAGAGCTCTTATCCTACCTAAGATCATTTCCTGGCTAAGAGCTCTTATCCTACCTAAGATCATTTCCTGGCTAAGAGTCATCTACCTAAGATCCTCAAAGCTATCCTACCAAGATCATTTCCTGGCTAAGAGCTCTTATCCTACCTAAGATCATTTCCTGGCTAAGAGCTCTTATCCTACCTAAGATCATTTCCTGCTAAGAGCTCTTATCCTATATCATCTAGCCAGCGTATCTACTTTTTATACTTTTATCGATCCTTAACAGCTGATTAATACCCAAATACCTATTTACTTTTAGGTGAACATGAGTAGCAGATATAAGGAGACGCCCATACGTCTGAACACAGGATATATGTACACCATGAAGCTTATGTCTCTCAATGTATATAATTGCTGAGCATTTACGTTACTCTCTATTTAACGAATTAAAGTATTTTTCAATGGTGGTAAACAGTTTACATGCAGTCTTAATGACCCTGTTCCTAAGCAACTTCTGAACCAGCCTAGTAATCGATCCCAGGTCCTTTTGCTTGTGAGCCGAACGCTCTGCTGTCACCGAGATACAGGTCTTATATTAATCAACTATCCGGAATTCGTCATTTTAAGGATCTTGACATCCCTCGAAGCATCAGACCAGATGAAGTCTGTGAGCCACTCACCTCAGGAATACTGACCTTGCCCACCCACTCAACACACTTTCCCTCACCCCTATTCGTGTTTTTTTCTTACTGTATTTATACTGAACCGTTGCATATACGGTCACATCACACTGCCGAGTTTTTATATGCCACTATAGTAGTGCTGAAGGACATGGGTATTTTATGTGTTGTCTAGGTAAGTTTTTTTTTTTTTATATTTTATTTAAAAACACATATATACATAACAATCCAATAAATGCCCAAAAATAAATCAGGCTCATATAAACAAAAACAACCAAACAGAACAGGAATAAACACATCTGTCAGTATATCCTATAATAAGAACCCGTGCCAAAAGCACAAACAAAAAATGTCCATCCTACTACCCATCCTAGCTAATTTTTTCTATACAATAACAAAACACACTGTCAATGAAACTGTACATACACTGTCTCAAAAACACCGTAAAATTAAACCGTTGGTTACATATCTTACTTTTCCCTACCACAAACGCAGTACAAAGGCATGAAATAAAATAAAACCTTAAACTTTCTGCCTATAAAACAGTTGTTGCAAATAACACATAAAAACAACTACCCCGAAACAAGGGTCACACCACAACATCATCTTAAATAGAAATACATTAACATCAAGCATCACTACCGTAGACAACACGTCTACAACACAACGTCACATTCCCACACCGGAGAATAAGTCCACACAAAACACATTTGTGTTGCATACATATACAAACACTCTAGAAAAACACATAAATATGCAGAAGCTGCACATAATGTAGAATTCAAACAAAGATAGTAAACACATACAGAATACAGTACTAAAAACGTTAAACCTAAGAAAAACATAGAAAACATCAACTCAATCCTACATGAATTGCCAAATACCTGGGCCAACTGCACCCAAGCACACCTGCACACTGTCGGTTGTCTAACACCTAATACCTCCTAACCTCAAACCTGCCACATAAATGCAAGCTGCCAGCACATCACCACCGACAAACCCTACTACTTGAACTTTAAAAGGGACACCACCGTCATCGTTCTAAAACCCTCAGAAAAAGCCTCAACCCAAGTTCTCCCATAAAAACCCTATTCTCATTTCGCCCTTAAAAATGTGCCGCCAAGGCCGACCCCCTCCCCCCCACTCCTCGCGCATACCCCACGACACATATTAAATCAACCCCATACATTAACCCTCTACGTACTTTTTCCTCAAACCCACCAATATCAGGCTTAAACCCCCTCCCCAAAAAAAGCCCCCCACCCCTCCCAGAACCCCCCAAACTTCCCACCCCGCCTAAATCTTCACAAAAATACACCCATGGTACGACTTCCCAAAAACCCACATCTCAAACAAGTACCCTCACTCGCTAAACCCATTAAAAACAATTGCGTTTAGAAGCCAAGATTCCATGTAGGAATCGAAAAACCGTCTCCCTAACCCCCCCCGCCCTCAGCCTCAACTTCCAAACCTCCCCAGTGCCCCCAATTATACTTTGGGTCTCTGCTACCCCTGCACTTCCCCCTCCCCAAGCCGCCCAACCCCCACAAAAACCCCCTTGGCTCTCTGACAATAGAAAAACCCTCAACATTGCCTCCATAAACTCAGGTCACGTCCACCCCACCACCCCTACCTCACGCATGACCCTCCCACCGCTTACCCCCCCCCTCCTCCCTATTTCTCAAATTTTCCCCTATAAGCCTCCTATGTAATATAAACCCCCAAACCCCCCTTACTAACCGGCGTCATGACAACCCCCTTATTGAGCCAATGTCTACCAAAACCCCATATATACCCCCCTCTCCGCTTAATAATTAACTCTCTCCCCACAGTGGGTATACCCTTGCCACATGCACAATTTCTATACAGTAAAACATTCACTACCATAACCCTCTGCATTAACGTCACATCCCCCGGTCTCCATCCACTCATTCCCCTATTGTGCCGTTACCACCTTAAAAGGGGCCCCCTCCCCCTACTCGCATCATTACAAAAAATTACCCCCAAAATTTTCAAGCACTCAACAACATTCCAACCATCCTCTTCCCCTTTCCCCCCACCCCCCCCCCACTCTAATAATTTGATTTTCCCTTTTAATCCTCACCCCCGTAGCTCCCCCAAAAAACATTAAAAATCCTCCCTATAGCATCAAACCCCCTCCCACCCACCACGGGGGTGTAGTGTCATAAACATAACCCACTTTTCCCTGATGCACAACCAGGTACCTGACCCTCCTCCTTCCCCCCTTCGATACTAACCTAAAAAAAAGGACCCTGTAAGCATGCAAACAAATTTTTGGACAAAGGGCACCCTCCGAAACCCCCCTTCTTTCCCACCACTTTTCCCCCCCCTTCCATTCAATTGAACCTCCCAAACCCCCTCCAACGTTTAACAACCCCCTACTTCACCCCCAAAAACCCTTTCTTACGAAGAATGTCAAATAACATATTTCTATCCACACTGTCTAACCCGTTTCCCAATCAAGCCAAAACCCCCCCCCCCTCTCGACCCTCAATGAATGCCTAATCCTACCATGCCCACCCCCTACACCTTCCCCGGGATCCCATACTGACCACGTTCTATAAAAGAATCCAAAAACCTTTTTTAACCTATTTCCTAAAATCCTTGCAAAGATTTTGAAATTCCATAAAGTGAAATAGCTCTGTAATCCTAATCGTTTCCCCAATTTCCCCTTAGGCACTAAAACCCCCAAATCCAGTGGGTGATCCTCACCCATATCCTTCCCTTTAAACGATTGAAAACTTTTGTCAAACATTCCTTCCCTCCCCAATGTTGAACATAAAAAACACTAGGTAAACATGACTCCGGGCTTTTCCCCTCATCCTTTACTGCGAACCCACTTCCTCCTCAGTTATACTACCCTCCATCCTTTCCTCTCCTCCTCACTAATCCCCACCTGTAACCCCCAAAAAAATTCCCTTTTGCCTCCATCCTCCAACCTAGGTCTAATCCCCGAAACCAAACATCCACAAACCCGCTCATCCCTCTGTCGACCCCCAGTACCTGTCCCTCCATATACCCCCCAACTCCCTCATTCAATGACGTCATCTCTACCCTGCCTCCTCTTTCGAAAACCCGAAACAGTCAAAAACGGTTTGTCCCCACACACATCCTCAATACCTGCCCCCACTCTGATGCCTGGAATCTCTTTTTGTATATCCTTCAACTGGCCCCCCAAAACCTCTATGTCCTCCAGGAGTAACCCCCCCCACTAACAATCCCCAACTGCCCCCCCAAATACCTCTGCAGGCCCATTAACGCCCTGCTCTCTACCCTTCCCGTTTATAAAAATCCCGAATACCCACCCCCTCCATTCCACCAACCCCCATCTTCCCCGGGCCTTCCCATATTTCCCCATCCCCCCACCACTCCTCAAAAATCCTCCTACACAGTTCCCCCCGAATGCCCCTCCCAAAAACTAGCATCGTTCTAACAGCTCCCTCCCCTCCCCAAAACTGAAAAACCCTGGATGGAAAACCCAACATAACGCAATCCACGCCCTCCACTTTAAAATCCCTGAAAATACACACGTCGAGTCTTGCAGCATAGCCCCCCGTATGAGCGTATGTTCTATATGCCACCCACCGCCCCCCACCCATCTCTGACTCCTCCCCCCCAAAAAATCCCCGCCAATACCCCCCAAATCCACCCCCCCTCTCGGGTTCCCCATCCCCTTCCTAATCACACAATTCAATCCTCGATAATAGTCACAACCGGCAACCCCCTAAAAAAATATCAACTCCTCTCTAAAAATTTTTCCTTAGTTTTCCTACAACTTATAGCCCGGGATATAAACTCCACTATACACACTCTGACATTCCCCAAAAACCCACCCTTACCAACCCCCCCCCCTCTTCCCATGCCAACAACCGAAAGGGACTGGCACACGTATTCCTATAGCCACCCCTCCCTTGAAACTACCCGCACTACCCGCATAAACTGAAACCCACTTAACTCAAAACTCTCCCCCTCCTATAAATTTGCTCTTCAATATACACACATCCACATTTAAACGTCTTAATGTCACCTCTACCCATTTTCGTTTGACCTCCGCTCGGGGCCATTTTCATTCATCGTTAAAAACCTGAAAAAAACGCGGGGGGTTTCTCTACTTTTCAACTTCCTCGTCACTACCGACTTTCCCTTACTAATGCTCTCTTCCTCTCCACTCCCCCGTCCCTGTCTGCTTTTCTGTCCCTCCCTCCCTCTCACCCTTTACCTCCCCCCCCCCTTTTGCCACCTCCACCCCGGGCCCTTTCACACCTGTTGCCCAGGTGTTGGACATCGTCCTCAACTAGACCACTAGGCCTTTTTCCCGGGGCCCCTGTGCCTCCATAGCCTCCAAAACCCCTCCCCCGTGCCCTTCTACCAACCTCCCCGGGCCTGAAGGCAAGGCCCACCCCTGAGACGCCCATCACACTCGTCTCACTCTCGTCCTCCCACATCTGATCCTGAGTCCCCACCATGCTGTGTGCCCTCACACACAGGACTGTCAACAACAGTGGAAAATCCTCCAAAAACGGCTCAGACAAAACCAATTCCACCTTCCCGCAGAGCCACTTCCTCGTCTCCCTTTTCGCCATCCTGGGTCACCTGTGACAACGTTAGTACAAGCTCATCCTCCTTATCAACAATGTCCTCCATTGTCCCCGGGACCAGCTCATACTCCCGTGGCGCTCATCCATAGCATCCCCACCCCCCGTCATCCTTCCTCATACCATCAACGCCCGTTCGGGGCCCCTCCGCGATCACATGCCCCCCCAATGTCGGTAATCCACACAGACGACATTTGAACTTGGCCTCGTAAGTCACATAGACTTGCTGCGAAACTCATCCATCATGCGTAAAAAGGTATCTGAGTTTGAGCGTCATTTTTAAAAAATGAACCTTCTGGCGCCGGCATAAATCCCCTGGCCCAGTCCCAACGTTGCTGCATGGACGTCACCAAATTGACTGAAGACGTTTCGCCCTCAACTCCCAACTTGACGGCACGTTTTGAATCCTATATAAGTGTAGTACCGGGACACATCTCCCGTATTTTTTAATCCCTGTTGAGACAATCCTCTTCTCCCGTACGTTTCAACCACTCGCTCATATGCGTGGCCACTGCAAATTTTACAAAATCCTGGCGAACCCTTGGGGATATTCCAAATAATTCTTCATTGGATATCCCCAAAGAATCCCTCAAAAAAGCTGGGAGGAGAACATCTGCTTGCTTGGGTAAATCCCCCCTGCAACACTTCAATACAGACAGTATTGACCGTCGTCTGTGCGCTCCACCATGTTGATGAAAACTACCAGTTCTCAACTCCCCCCTAGGGACCAAAAACAAACACACCCACTCCGCAAAGGCTGGGCGCGAATGTCTAGGAAGTGGAGAAAAATGCGTTGGTATGCCTTCAAGCCTCAAGTGACCACCCTCTCCACCTCCTCCCCCTTGGGGGGGGAACAAGGGGAACATCGTAAATTAAAATAAATTTCACGCCCGGGGCTTGTAGCTATTCCCATTACAGTCACTTTAGTAATAAAAAAAAAAAAAAAAAACATGTTGAAACGGATGTTTTTAATATAGTTGAGATGGAAGGTGTGCGTTTGTGTGTGGATGAAGCCGTGTGCTTTTGGTCAGACGATTGTAGGGCACTGGGAGGGGGCAGTTTTCCAGTCGGGCTAAAAACTGTGTGCTCGGGGTGACAAACATCTCTGGATGACCAATAAAAGTAAAAATAGAAAGGAAGTTTCTGTCCTTACAACAACATCTGTTCTCAGCCTTAGAACATCTCGATTGCACGCTTGCGTGTTCCCTCCCCAGTTTTTGCACCTCAGGTCAAAAATTTTTGAGCAGAGAATGTTTACACAGAGAAAAGTATCTTAACATGGTAGACGAAGAGGCTTGGGAAACCAGTGTGGTGTGTGCGACGGGCAGGGTGGAACTGATAGCACCCTCTCCCAGCTATATTTATGCCCCTGTGATATTTCATGTATATTGCTATAGCAGTCTCTTAAGACAAACTAAATTGAATCCCCAAAATT
>WNWK01059987.1:0-10050 GCA_009830355.1 Cherax destructor
AGGGGCCCCGCCCCCGGGCCCCTTTATGTGTGTAATAATAATATTCAAAGGTTAAAAAACCCACAACTGTCGCGTGTGTGACCCTACGCAGTCGTTCATTCCCATTTATCTTGGCTTTATAGTTTTGAGGGTTGTGCTCTGGAAGCTTTCGCTCTGTGTGACGAGACAGTGACGTACAGTTGGTGTTCAGATCCAAACTTGTCACAGAATTTTTAAATCATCCTGTTTAAAAGCTTTGGGCTTTCTACATACAAGGACCATTGTTCGAGTCCTGTTCATTCTTTCGTTTATTCATAAAACAGCAACCACCCAGGGAGGTACTACCGTCCTGTGGTAGTAGGATGGTAGACAGCAACCACCCAGGGAGGTACTATCATCCTGTGGTAGTAGGTTGGTAGACAGCAACCACCCAGTGAGTACTATCATCCTGTGGTAGTAGGTTGGTAGCAGCAACCACCCAGTAGAGTACTACCGTCCTGCCAAATGTGTGTGAAGAGGAAACATGTAATTGTTTTACACAATGGTAGGAATCCTGGTGTCTTTTTTTGTCTCGTAAACAGGCAAGATAACAGATACATCTTGCTACTTCTACTTACACTTAGGTCACATTACTCATACATGTGCACGTATGTGTATACACCCATCTGATTTTTCTTCTATTTTCTTAATAGTTCTTGTTCTTATTTCCTTTCATTTCCACGAGAAAGTGAAAAAATGCTCGTATAAATTTAGTCGAGCACCTTAGAAAGTAGGCGAAAAAAGATACATCATAATGTCACCTGGAAGATACTGATCCCAAAACTGCGCCCCGAAATTACTACTACTAAGCACAAGAGGCGGGATGCGGGCAGGATACCGCTAATGAAAAGAAGAGGAGCAGTGAGAGGACTCACTAAGTTTTAAAGGGGACAACGACTTTTCCCAACACCTCCATTCATTCATGATGGTTCTCACAACAGTTCCTGATAAACCAGGTTATGGTGTATACGTTAGACTATGGGAGGTGAGCACTAACAGCTTGATGGATCAGGCCAGCAAGCAGCAGGTCTGGTCTGGGACCGGGCCGCGGGGCGTGACCATCGGGTAACTTTTGTGAAACGAATTCTCTTTGTTTATTCTTAACAATTTCCTCAATTTACCTTGGCGGATCTGACCATCAACACTATCTTACTCAGACATTCATCACACTTGTTAATGCTGACCATCACTAGAGTGTGTGTGCTGAAGCCTCAGCACACACTGAGTGCCTGAACACACAGCACACACTGAGTGTGCTGAAGCCTCAACTGTTTGCTAGCAAATAAACTTTACATTGAGGGGAAATGTCGAGGCGTGGGTGTGTACTGCCTCTCTCAGTCACTGCAAGGTGCTTGTTTGTCTGATGCTTGTACACACACACACACACACACACACATACACAAAACACACACACACACACACACACACACAAACAACATTAATACAACACACACAGTAGATAGTACACACACACACACATCTAAGAATAGTTTTCGACATCTAAGTAAGGAGACATTCATCACACTGTACATCGTGTACGTCAGGCGCATACTGGAGTACGCAGCACCCTACAGAACCCCACACCTGGTCAAGCATGTCAAGAAACTGAAAAAAGTGCAGAGGTTTGCAACAGAGACTAGTCCCGAAGCTGAAGGGAATGTCCTGTGAGGAGAGGTTAAGAAACTCAACCGGGATAACACTGGAGGACAGGAATGCTGGGGCATGAATAACGTACAAAATACTGAGAGGTAAATAGGGACAGATTGGGTCAGGTACTCGAGGTACAGCTGCAAGTTGGAAACTCAATCGCTATGCCACCGAAATACATTTATTATTATTATTATTATTATTATTATTATTATTATTATTATTATTACCCTACCCTGTTTTCACGGGGTAGGGTAGTTTCGGCCCTTTTGGGGTTGGCAGATAAATCAGGCTATGGATATGTGGGGCAGCGGGTCACCAACAGGAACAGCCTAGTAGACCAGGCAAGCACCAGACGAGCCTGGCCATGGCTGGGCCCCGGGGTAAAAACTCTGGGAACTCATCAACGGTATAGGCATACAGAGCCTGGGTAACGAGAGGTAACGAGGTTCAATGCTACGAAATTACCTCCAGTACCTCGTGATAAATTAGACAATTGTGCAACACTTGGGTATCTTTGAGGTAACGTTTCGCCCACATTGAGTTCATCAGTCCAATAAAAAAAGAATGGTGAAGATCAGAAGAAGTTTGGGGTAATCAGTCCCTCAACCTAGAGTCGATGTAATCAGTAAAGTAATTAGTCCACCAATCTAATTACCTCAAACTCATGATCTTCACGATTCTCCTTTGTATTGGATTTATGAAGCCACTGTGGGGGAAACGTTTCCTCAAAGATACAAGTGTTACATATATCTAATTTATCAACTTTGGGTTCTATGAAACATTTACCTACATTCCAATTCCTCGTATTAAGAACCTTCCACCAGAGCCGCCTCCATACATGAAGAATTTTACTGGTCTTTATTCAGTTTGGCATTTCCTAGAATCTTTGATGTCATATTTTTAGTATTATTGTTTTCTTTATAGTTTTACCTTAAACTCCGACTTTTTAAATTAATTTTAGATGGTAATTATATTTACGTATACTTCTGAACTATGTTTTGTGGACGTCAGTAGCCTCGCTGCCCCACAAATATCAAGTGTTCACTGAAAACTGTGTAGGTACTTTATTTTAGAAAATCTTAGATTGGGATTTTGCCACCGAAGTGGCTAGTTTTTGTGCACCCATATCCATCCTGTGGGGGGTAGCGCAAGTACATGGATGCACAATAGGATTAGGAACTAGGCCTTTTGTTTATCCATATGCTCTTACTACCATCTTAGTATATTACACTTTTTATTTTTCTGTAAATTATAGTTTTCACTGTATTTAAGTGTTCTTTACTGTATTTAAATGGGAAAAGAAAATAGGCCTTGAAGATAACATTCATCCAGTCACTTGCTTACTGCTGAACACTTTGATTAATGCACCATAACTACTGTAGCTCGATTGGTAGCGCATTCAGCTCACACACTGAGATGTGTGGTTCGATCCCTGGTACGGTGGAAACATTAGGACGTGTTTCCTTAAGACACCTGCTGTCCATGTTCACCTAGCAGTAAAATAGGTACCTGGGGGTTAGTCGACTGGTGGGGTCGCATCCTGGAGACACACCTGACCTAATTTGCCCTTAATGCTCAGCATAACAAGGGGCTTTCTGTATAGTAGTATGCCAATGATGTCAGTTAGGCCTGTATCCATGTACATGTACTTGTAGAAATAAAGATTATTATTATAAATCCACCACCACTACTGAAACCACCAACAAAGTCACTGAACTCCCTCCCCGCTGAAAAACCCCTTTTCCCGGGGGGAAAATTTAAAAAAGTAACAAATTCCCCACCTGCGAGCATGCGTATCCGTGTTGTGTAAAAATATCTACATGCTACTTTTATCAGTGATAATTCAAAAAAACAAGTTTTAAATTTCCCGGACACATTCTCCCCTTTCCCTTTGGGGCGGGTCGCTGGTGTCGGTCTTCTCGAGGCGCCTCCTGCGCGGGGGTGTCTTGGCTTCCCCCGACCCCCACCTGGAATGAAGTCGTGGCTCACTTCCCTCGACCTCATCCAGTCATACACTGCTTCTCCCGGTTCGACGGTGTTGAGGGTTAGTCTTCTGGGGATACCTTGTAATTTCAACTCTGTCCCAAAAAGCTTGGAAATTAATTGTCAGTAAAACCCTCTGGGAAAGTTGCTTTGTTAATTACTTGGGTTGGGGTAGTCTTCGTAGACAGTGTTGGAGAAGGATGTATCATTAAGAAATGTGTGTTTGTAAACAGTGTTTGGGGAAAGAACTATAGTTGGTAGCAGGGGTGAAAGTGTTGGTGAGTGTCTGAGGGTAGACAGTGTTGGTGAAATGTCTGAGTGTAAAACAGTGTTGGTGAGTGTCTGAGGGTAACCCCGTGTTAGTGAGTGTCTGGGGGAGACAATGTTAGTGAGTGTCTGATGGTAGACAGGTTTGTGAGTGTCTGAGGGTGGGGCAGTGTTAGTGAGTGTCTGATGGTAGAAAAGTTTAAATGAAATGTCTGAGGGGGAGACAGTGTTGGGGAGTGTCGAGGGAAACAGTGTTGGTGAAATGTCTGAGGGGAGGCAGTGTTGGTAGTGTCTAGGGGAGGGGTTTTTAAATGGGGTGTCTGAGCGTAGGCAGTGTTGGTGAGTGTCTGAGGGTAGGCAGTGTTGGTGATGTCTGGGGGAGACAGTGTTAGTAGTGTCTGAGGGGAGGCAGTGTTGGTGAGTGTCTGAAAAAAGGGGGAATTTTTGGTGGGGTGTCTGAGGGGAGACCCGTGTTGGTGAGTGTCTGAAAGGGGAGACAGTGTTGGTGAGTGTCTGAGGGGAGACAGTGTTAGTGAGTGTCTGAGGTAGACAGTGTTTTGGGGAGTGTCTGAGGGGGAGACAGTGTTAGTAGTGTCTGAGGGTAGACAGTGTTGGGTGAGTGTCCCGAGGGTAGACAGTGTTTTGAGTGCCTGAGCGTAGACAGTGTTGGTGAGTGTCTGAGGGTAGACAGTGTTAGTGAAATGTCTGATGGGAGACAGTTTGAGAAGGGGTCTGAGGGGAGACAGTTTGGTGGGGTGTCTTAGCGGAAACAGTTTAGTGAGTGTCGAGGGGAGGCTGTTGGGGAAAAATCTGAAACGTAAACAGTTTTGAAGGAGTGTCTGAAACGAAAACAGTGTTGGTGATGTCTGGCGTAAACAGTTTATGGGAATTTTCTGAAGGGGTAAACAGTTTGGGGAAGGGGTCGGCGTAGACAGTGTTTGTGAAATGTCTGAGGGGGGAAAAAAATGTTGGGTAAATGTCTGAGGGTGAGAATTGTTGGAAAATGTCTGGGGAGCAGTGAAGGGAGTGTCTGAGGGGAGACAGTGTTAAAGGGGTGTCTGAGGGGAGACAGTGTTAGTGGTCCCGGGGCGTAGACAGTGTTGGTAGTGTCTGGGGGGAGCAGTGTTAGGAGTGGGCTGATGGTAGACAGTGTTTAGTGTCTGGGGAAACAATGTTGGTGAGTGTCTGGGGAGCAGTGTTGGTAGTGTCTAGTGGAGCAGTGTTAGTAGTGTCTGAGGAGTGGGGCAGTGTTGGTGAGTGTCTTAGCGTAGACAGTGTTGGGGAGTGTCTGAGGTGGGCAGGGGTTGGTGAGTGTCTGACGTAGACAGTGTTGGTGAAATGTCTAGGAGGGCCCCGTGTTGGTGAGGGGTCTGAGCGTAGGGGCGGGGTTAGTGAAATGTCTGAGCGTAGACGGTGTTGGTGATTTTCTGAGGGTAGACAGTGTTGGTGAGTGTCTGAGGGGAGACAGTGTTGGTAGTTCTTGGGTAGGAAAAGTGTTTAAATTCAGGCTGGGACTGTTGGTTAATGTCTGAGGGTTCAATGTTAAAAAAATTCCCTAAAAAAAAACAGTGTTAATAAAAAAACGGGGGGCAATGGGTTGGTTTAATTGTCTAAATAAGGGGGTTGGGGGTGTCTGAGCGTGAAAGTGTTGGTGAAATGTCGAGGGTAGACAGTGTTGGGGAGGGGTCTTAGCGTAGGCAAATGTTAGTGAGTGTCTGAGGGTAGACAGTGTTGGTGAGTGTCTGAGCGAGACAGTGTTGGTAAATGTCTGAAACTAGACGGTGTTGGTGAGTGTCTGACCAAGACAGTGTTGGTGAGTGTCTGGGGCGTAGACAGTGTTGGTGATGTCTGAGCGTAGACGGTTTGTGATGTCTGGGGGGGAACAGTGTTAGGTGAGTTTTCTGAGGGTAGACCCAGGGGTTGGGAGTGTCTGAGGGTGAATGTGTTGGTGAGTGTCTGAGGGGAGACAGTGTTAGTGAGTGTCGAGGGTGGGCAATTTTTAGTGGAGTGCCTGAGGGGTAGGGTGTTGGTGAGTGTCTGAGGGGGACAGTGTTAGTGGGGTGTCTGATGGGGACAGTGTTAGTGGGGTGTCTGAGGGGGGACAGTGTTGGTGAGTGTCTGAGGGGGGGGCAGTGTTGGTGAGTGTCTGAGCGTAGACAGTGTTAGTGAGTGTCTGGGGGGACGGGGTTGGTGAGTGTCTTAGCGTGAAAAGTGTTAGTGGTGTCTGAGGGTAGACAGTGTTGGTGAGTGTCTGAGCGTAGAAGTGTTGGTGAGTGTCTGAGCGTAGACGGGGTTGGTGATGTCTGAGCGTAGACAGTGTTGGGGAGTGTCTGAGCGTAGACAGTGTTGGTGAAGGGGGTCTGAGCGTGGGGCAGTGTCAGTGAGTGTCTGAGGTAGACAGTGTTAGGTTTAGTGTCTGAGGGTAGACAGTGTTGGTGAGGTTTTGAGGCTGAACAGTGTTGGTGAGTGTCTGAGGGTGAACAGTGTTGGTGAGTGTCTGAGGCTGAAAAGTGTTGGTGGTGTCTGAGGCTGAACAGGGGTTGGTAGTGTCTGAGGCTGAACAGTGTTGGTAGTGTCTGTGGGTAGACAGTGTTGGTGAGTGTCTGAGGCTGGGAAAAGTGTTGGTGAGTGTTTTAGGCTGAACAGTGTTGGTGAGTGTCTGAGGGGGAACAGTGTTGGTAGTGTCTGAGGCTGAACGGGGTTTGTGAGTGTCTGAGGCTGAACCCCGTGTTGGTGAGTGTCTGAGGCTGAACAGTGTTGGTTTATTCCGAGGGAGACAGTGTTGGTGAGTGTCTGAGGGTAGACGGGGGGAGTGTCTGAGGCTGAACAGTGTTGGTGAGTGTCTGGGGGCAGTGTTGGTGAGTGTCTGAGGGTAGGGGTGTTTTGGGGAAATGTCTGAGGGGGGGCAGTGTTGGTGAGTGTCTGAGGGGAGACAGTGTTAGTAGTGTCTGAGGGTAGACAATGTTGGTTAGTGTTTGAGGGGAGACAGTGTTGGTGAGTGTCTGAGGGGAGACAGTTTGTGGGGGTGTCTGAGGTGGGGCAGTGTTGGGGAGTGTCTGAGGGTAGACCCGTGTTAGGTGAGTGTCTGAGGGTTGACAGTGTTGGTAGTGTTTGAGGAGTAGACAAGGGGTTGGGGGGTGTCTTAGCGTAGGAAATGTTGGTGAGTGTCTGAGGAGTTCCCCGTGTTGGTAGTGTCTGAGGCTGAACAGTGTTGGTGAGTGTCTGAGGCTGAACAGTGTTGGTGAGTGTCACAGGGCTTCGGGGTTGGGGAGTGTCTGAAGGGAGCAGTGTTGGTGAGTGTCTGAGGCTGGGGCAGTGTTGGTGAGTGTCTGAGGATGAACAGTGTTGGTGAGTGTCTGAGGCTGAACAGTGTTGGTGGTGCCCGAGGGCGGGCGGTTTGGGGAGTGCCCCGAGGGCAGGCGGTTTGGGGAGTGCCTGAGGCAGACAGTGTTGGTGGTCCCGAGGGCAGGCCCGTGTTGATGAGGTGCATGAGGGTAGACAGTGTTTTTTGAGTTCCCCGAGGTGGGGCGGGGTTGATGAGTGACTGAAAGGGTGGGCGGTGTTTGGGGAGTGTCTGGGGGGGGCAGTGTTGGGGTGTCTGAGGGGAGACATTTTTGGGGAGTGTCTGAGGCTGAACAGTGTTGGTAGTGTCGAGGCTGAACAGTGTTGGTGAGTGTCTGAGGCTGGGGCAGTGTTGGTGATGTCTGAGGGTAGGAAAAGTGTTGGTGGTGTCTGGGGGGACAGTGTTGGTGAGTGTCTGAGGCTGGGAAAAGTGTTGGTGAGTGTCTGGTGGAGCAGTGTTGGTGAGTGTTTGGGGAGCAGTGTTTGTAGTGTCTGAGGCTGAACAGTGTTGGTGAGTGTCTGAGGATGGGCCCCGTGTTGGTGAGTGTTTGAGGGGAGACAGTGTTGGTGATGTCTGAGACTGAACAGTGTTGGTGAGTGTCTGAAGGGGGGGCAGTGTTGGTGAGTGTCTGAGGCTAGACAATTTTTGGTGAGTGTCTGAGGGGAGGCAGTGTTGGTGAGTGTCCGGGGCTGAACAGTGTTGGGAGTGCCTGAGGGCGGGGGGTGTTGGTGGTGCCGGGGGCAGACAGTGTTTGGTGCCTGGGGCAGACAGTGTTGGAAATGCCTGAGGGCAGACAGTGTTTTAAATGCCTGGGAGGGGCAGTGTTGGTGATTCCTGAGGGGGACAGGTTTTATGAGTGCCTGAGGGGAGACAGTGGTTGGGGAGTGACTGAGGGTGGGCAGTGTTGGTGGTGTCTGAGGTAGGCAGTGTTGGTAGTGTCTGGGGGTGAAAAGTGTTGGTGAGTGTCTGAGGCTGAACAGTGTTGGTTTAAAAATCTGAGGCTGAACAGTGTTGGTAGTGTCTGGGGGGCTGAACGGGGTTGGTGAGTGTCTGAGGGTAACAGTGTTGGTTGGTGTCTGAGGGGAGACAGTGTTGGTGATGTTTTAGGGTAGACAGTGTTGGGTGAGTGTCTGAGGCTGAACAGTGTTGGTGAGGTGTCTAGGGTGACAGTGTTGGTTTAGTGTTTTAGGGTGACAGTGTTTGTGAGTGTCTGAGGCTGAACAGTGTTGTGAGTGTCTGGGGAACGTGTTGGTAGTGTTTGAGGGGGGGCATGTTGGTGAGTGTCTGAGCCAACAGTGTTGGTGAGTGTCTGGGGAGCAGTCCTGGTGAGTGTTTGAGGGTAGACAGTGCTGGTGAGTGTTTGAGGGCAGACAGGGGAAAGGAGTATTGTTAAGTGCGGGTGATGTTGGTAAAAGGGGAATATTGTTGAAAAATGTGATGTTTTGTTTTTGGGATATACCTGAAAGGTTACCTGAAAAAAAGGCAATTTACTATACATCTGTGAGGAAAAGATAGGATGGATAATGAGAATTTTAAAAAACAAGGTAGCCATAACAATAGGGTCCTTTTTAAAAATTTTTCTAGGCTGGAATATTATCCCCAAACAGCTATATTAAAGGCAAGGAAATCGATTCTAGAGAATGTAGGAAACGAAATGTAACTTCAGTAAAACACCTTAATTAGGGGGACTTTTGGAATTTTGAGCGCAGACGAGAAACCCATCATAATCTACACTTGGAAAGCCCTGGGGGTTTCCCAAATTTAGAAATCACCCATGTGAAAGCAAAAACGGTGCAACTACCCCAGTGAAAAGTAGGGGGGTTTTGAGTATACTAAAAGAAAACACAGTGTGCGGGTCTGAGACTGTTCAACAGCCTCCCCCCATGTATAAAGGGAAATTCCCAAAAGACCCCTGACGCCAAGGGGGCTGGACAATACCTAAAATCGCCCGATCATCCGGGGTGTGGTTCGGTTGGTTATGTGCAGCCAGCGGGAACACCCGTTGATCAGGCCTGATCCCCCAGGAGGGCCCGGTCGAAGGGCCGCGGGGGTTTCCCCCGGAAAACCCTCCCGGTATGTCAAAGGGTCGCTTATTTGCACGGAATGCTGAACAAAATGAAGGAAAGAACCAAAACTTAGTCACTGTACTTGTATATAAGCCACCCGATGCAACTTTCAACAGTTCAAAAAAAAACCTATAAAATTGACTACTGTCTGGAAAACCCCAACCCCCTCCCCAAACATCTTGCTGTTTGGGACCAGTCTAAGACATCCAAAATGAAAAGTCACACACACATGAGCTGCAATTTCTGTAACGAACACCATAAGCCAGCAAAATAGTGGAGCCAACAAGACTGGGGAAACACTTGACCTTATTTTCACAAAAAATAAGGGCCTGGAAGAAACAACAATATCAAAATAACTAATTCTGCAACTAATCAAGTTTAGACTTACATGCACAGGGTCCCCGATCACAAAATACACAGCATGAGGGGACTTTTCCCAAAATTTAACTTTAAAAAAAGAACATCAACTGGGACCGATTCTTAAATAACAGGATCTTAACCATTGCCTTGAAAAAATCAACTTCCTGGTAGCTGAAGTATGTTCAAGGCATATTCCCCTAAGAAAAAAAGAGGAGAAAAACTGGAGAGAGAAAGACACTCCTCTACAGGGAAAACGAAGAATCACTGAGCTCTCACGAAACTGATTTTAAACACGGAAGGAAGCGCTAAACCCGGGGAAATGGAAAGTATTGAGTTTAAGTTAAAAAAAATCGTACAGGGTCC
>WNWK01059988.1:0-10050 GCA_009830355.1 Cherax destructor
TTGGGCATTTTCTTCCAAAACAGGCCTGTTTCATCACAGTTAAACACTTGTTGGGGGAGGAATTGTTCAGCCTCTACGAACCCCTGGAATTCATGCACAAAGTTTTTCAGCTGCACGTTTGTCTGAGCTGGCTGCCTCACCATGTCTCACAACACTGTGTATGCCACTACGTTTCTTAAACCTGTCAAACCAGCCTTTGCTGGCTTTAAAATCACTTGCCTCACCACTGGTTGCAGGCATTGTCTTGACAAGATCTGTGTGCAACTTCCTTGCCTTTTCACAAATTATCGCCATGGAAATACTATCACCCACTCTCTGTTTTCATGGATCCACACCAACAACAACTTCTCAACATCATCCACTGTTTTCGATCTATTTTTCGTTAACATATCAACCCCTTTTGCAACATTAGCTTCCTTGATCTCATTTCTCTTTGCCAGGATAGAGCTGATAGTAGATGGGGTTTTGTTGTACAGTAGAACGTCATTTAGCACGATAGTTACGTTCCTGAAAAGTCGTGTTAGATAATTTCGTCTTAAATAATTAACAGAACTTATGGGAAAAATAGGGTTACGTGTTTGAGAGTCCCCAAAAGCCAAACAAGTTTTTTAGACCAACATATCTTGCAAAAATTGAAGGCGAATATGTAATTTTAGTTCATTGTCATGATCTATTACTGCTTAAGACTACAAATGCAATAGAAATAATAGTATTTCTTACCTTAAATTGTGGGTAATGATGTTTGTGGATGGTAGTGAAGAGTGGATATGGATGGTGTGGCCCTACTGGGCTGAGGTGGATAGTAGAAGTTCTTGAACTGAAGTCGATGGTTGAACTGAGTGTCTAACTTTAAGTCAGTCAAGCCATTCAGTAAGTCAGTCAAGCCATTCAGTAAGTCAGTCAAGTTCAGTAAGTCAGTCAAGCCATTCAGTAAGTCAGTCAAGTCATTCAGTAAGTCAGTCAAGTCATTCAGTAAGTCAGTCAAGTCATTCAGTAAGTCAGTCAAGTCATTCAGTAAGTCAGTCAAGTCATTCAGTAAGTCAGTCAAGTCATTCAGTAAGTCAGTCAAGTCATTCAGTAAGTCAGTCAAGTCATTCAGTAAGTCAGTCAAGTCATTCAGTAAGTCAGTCAAGTCATTCAAGTAAGTCAGTCAAGTCATTAGTAAGTCAGTCAAGTCATTCAGTAAGTCAGTCAAGTCATTCAGTAAGTCAGTCAAGTCATTCAGTAAGTCAGTCAAGTCATTCAGTAAGTCAGTCAGTCATTCAGTAAGTCAGTCAAGTCATTCAGTAAGTCATTCAAGTCATTCAGTAAGTCAGTCAGTATTCAGTAAGTCAGTCAAGTCATTCAGTAAGTCAGTCAAGTCATTCAGTAAGTCAGTCAAGTCATTCAGTAAGTCAGTCAAGTCATTCAGTAAGTCAGTCAAGTCATTCAGTAAGTCAGTCAAGTCATTCAATAAGTCAGTCAAGTCATTCAATAAGTCAGTCAAGTCATTCAGTAAGTCAGTCAAGTCATTCAGTAAGTCAGTCAAGTCATTCAGTAAGTCAGTCAAGTCATTCAGTAAGTCAGTCAAGTCATTCAGTAAGTCAGTCAAGTCATTCAGTAAGTCAGTCAAAGTCATTCAGTCAGTCAGTCAAGTCATTCAGTCAGTCAGTCAAGTCATTCAGTAAGCCAGTCAAGTCATTCAGTAAGCCAGTCAAGTCATTCAGTCAGTCAGTCAAGTCATTCAGTCAGTCAGTCAAGTCATTCAGTCAGTCAAGTTAGTCAGTCAGTCAGTCAGTCAGTCAAGTCAGTCAGTCAGTCAGTCAGTCACACAAACTTATGTTTACATCTTTTTATGTGTACAAAGTAACACTTCATTACGGCCACAGGTTATGTCTTGTCTAATATCTGTGTTTTCTTCGTTAATTCAAGATCAAAACACAATTCACTCTTATTCTTCACACACACAGCTGGCTGGCTTGTAGCCAGGACTAATTGACGCGTATGAAATACGTACGAATGCTGGGATGGTAGGGTCCGTGGTGGCTGGGTAAGGCGGGTAGTGTCTGCTGAACCACAACAGTAGTACGTAGTAACAAGACTGCTTGTGAGAATGGTTATTTGTTTTCCTTCCCACAAACTAAGTTTATTCAGGTATACACAGATACAGTTACGAAGATTATCATACATAGCAGCATATGTGTAGAGAACCTAGGATAACCCAAAAAAGTCAGAGTGACAGTATTTCCATTGACTGACTTGGGTTATCCTAGGTTCTCTACACATATGCTGCTATGTATGATAATGTATGTAACTGTACTCACCTAATTGTGGTTGCAGGGGTCGAGACTCAGCTCCTGGCCCCGTGTATCTGAATAAACTTAGTTTGCAAGAAGGAAAAACAAATTCCCTTTTCCTCAAAGCATGAGGATTCTTAGGCAGTAAATAACCATGCGCTCAAAACTTTTCCCCTCCTGCCGAACCGTGTAATATCATCTTTACGTCGTGTAAGATGATAATGTGTCGCAAATCTTAAATCGTGCAATACCGGTAACGTGCAACATAATCTCGTGCTAAATGACGTTCTACTGTACATCCTGGCAAGATCACTCAGACGTACGCCACTCTCATATTTTTCTATAATCTCTTTCTTCAGTTCGATGGTGTTCCTCACTTTCTTTACCACAGGGGTGCCACTAGGAAGCTTCTTTGGACCCATGGTGACTTATTTCACAGTGACAATCAACTAAACTACCAAAAAAGACACCAAATGTAGTGTGAATGTTTGAAAGAGCGTGCTAGGTAATGTTCTCTCAATGGTAAACAACGCTTCACTGGCGGCGTTCTGCGCAGGCGCGGAGCAGGCGGACAGGTCTAATACGTTACGAAACACGAGCCATTTTACGATTCTCGAAATTGAAAAAAGCTTACTTAACACGATGTTTACGAAATAAGAACCTTACAAAACTCGTGGGTCCACTGTAGTAACTTCCTGGTATCTTGCAATGTATTAATTCCAGTGTACACAATAATATCCAATACAAGACCACTAGCAATCACAAAGCACAAACAACTTTATACCAAAGTGTTTCCTCTTGCTTGGTATATACTGCTTGAATATCAGTCTACCTTTGAACAAAATCAATGACTCATCAATAACAAGCTTCCTGAAGGGATAAAAATGCATATTGAATTTCTGTTTCAGATACATAAACACATTCCTAATCTTATATAACCTGTCGTTTCTGTCAGGCCTTGTTTTAGCTGATAAGAGTAGCATACATAATACGTAGTAGCACAAATCAATTATAATAATAGTAATAATAATAATAGTTTATTTGGACATGATACAAAGAATTACATTTGGTTATTGAGATTACATGAGGTGTACATGCCAAAAGCCCCTAATATGCAGTGCATTTTGGGCAGACTTAAAATTAACTTAAAACTAAATTGTAAGAATTTTTGTAGATAGTTTACAATGAGTAAAGGTGAGTATTTAAGCTATGAAATTTGAATATAGTTTAGACATGACATTTTTTAAACATAGTTTTGTACTTTTGTCTTCATTATAAAATTAATTAAATCAGATTAAACAAATTAAAGCAATAATAATAATAAAATAATAAAATGTTATGGTTGATAATTTATAAAATAAGTAAAGTTGCATATCTAAGTTATAAAGTTTGAATATAAGTTGAACATATCAATTAATTGTAGCAATTTATTGTAGCAATGCAACTAATTGAGTGAGATAACAATTTAAAACAATTAATTGCATTGCAGTTAGTTTACGTGGTCATTATAATGTAAGTGTTGTGGAAATAATTAGCTAAGTATGTATTATTCATAACAGGTTTTACATTCATTCATTCATTCATTCATACATTACATTCAATTGATTAGTCAGGTTTTTACGTTAAGTGATTATTCTACTTTCCTGGGAATGTTTGATATGGAACAATTAGCTTTGGGTGAGAAGGTGGTTTTTTAGCATCGTTTTGAATTGGGGTACATAGAGTGTTCTATGTATGTAATAGGCACAGTAAAAAGTATGGATGTCTTGTATGGTGAGTAAGTTTAGGTTTTTGAATATTGGTGGAGTATGTTGCCTGGAGTGAGAATTTGTTATCGTTCTAACTGCTGCCTTTTGTTGAGTTATTAGTGGTCTGAGATGAGTTATTGATGTAGAGCCCCATGCGCAGATTCCATAGGTGAGGTAGGGGTAAATGAGTGAGTGATATAGGGTAAGGAGAGCTGGTTGTGGAACATAGTACCGTATCTTGGATAGTATTCCCACGGTCTTTGAGACTTTCTTGGAGATTTGTTGTATATGTGTCTGAAATTTGAGGCCACTGTCAAGATGGATTCCTAAGAATTTTCCCTCTGTGAGTTTTGCAATAGGGGACCCGTTTATCGTTATGTTAAGTGGTGCGTTTGTAGCTCTGTTCCCAAACTGGATAAAATAGGTTTTATCAATATTGAGAGTAAGTTTGTTGGTCATCATCCAGGTAGATATTTTCTGCAATTCAGTATTTGCAGTGTTGGCTAGTGTGTCTGGGCTTGGGTGAGAGATAACGTATGTTGTGTCATCTGCAAAAAGTATGGGTTTGAGTAGTTGAGATGCATTTGGTAGGTAGTTAATGTAAATGAGAAAGAGTAGTGGGCCAAGAACACTTCCCTGTGGGACACCTACGGTAATAGTTTGCGCGGTGGAGCTAGCTCCATTTGTGTACACATATTGGTTTCTGTTGCTAAGGTATGATTTTAGGTAGTTTAGGGAGTGTCCTCTTATACTATAGTGCGATAATTTTAAGTGTAACAGATCATGGTCAACTGTATCAAAAGCTTACGTAAATCAATGAAGATTCCCACTGGGATTTCTTTTTTCTCAAGGGTGGTGTAAATTATTTCTAACATGTGTATAATGGCATCATTTGTATTTTTATTAGGCCTGAATCCAAATTGACAGTGGTTGAGTACGTTGTTGGAGGTGAGGTAGGAATATATTTGTCTATGAATTAATTTTTCAAAGATTTTGGAGAGAAGGGGTAAGTTAGATATCGGCCTGTAGTTATTCAGGTCTGCTTGATCTCCTCCCTTATGTATTGGGGTGACCCTCGCTATTTTGAGTATTGATGGGAAGGTAGAGGATTCAATGGATTTGTTAAAGAGTGTTGCAATAATTGGTGAGAGAACTTGAGAGGCTTTTTTGTATATGTAAGGTGGTAAGTTATTTAGGTCACCTGCTTTGTTTTTTAATGTGTTGATTATAAGTGAAACTTCTATTGGGTTGGTTGGGGCTAGGAATAGTGTGTTCGGATAGGTGCCAGTGAGATAGTCGTTAGGTGGAGTATTTGAACTTGGGATTTTGCTGGTATAATATCACTGAAACTTGGGTTGCAATCAGGCGGCCTGTCGACCAGTATGATTTGACACTGTGCTTATACACATGTGGCATAAGTTATGTGGCAAAAATATCATTAGCCAGTTGTTTATTTCACATGTAACATGATTTATACATACTCAGCTCACAGTTGTTGTATTGTCCACTAGAGTGTAGTAACATGATTTATGGTGAAGTATTGTGTTTGCCATGGTGTACTCGTAGTATCTGTTGATTTCCCTGACAATAATATCCATCAGGGGTTTGTCAAAGAATAATTCAAAGCATTCCAGTTCAGTAGCAGTGTTTCCAAGTGTAGAAGATGGTCGTATTCCACTTTGACTTTCAACAAACTAATGGGGATTGGGAACAAAATTATCAGCTTCCTGCCAATCCCATTTGCGGTCTGCTGGTGAGTACTGGATATTGGCAGGTGGTTGTAGAGGTTGTAGTTGTGGAGGTTGATGTGGTGGGTTGGTGGGTGAGGGTGGATTTTATTATAGGTTGGGTGAGTCAGTGGCGTCGGTGGCAACATGGCTCACTGTTGGTGCCTCACGCCTGGCACCACCACCACCACCACCACCAGATGTATGCGCATTTTTCATCCCAATTGCAACACTATCATCTTCATTTTCACTATCTGTTCCTGCTGTACAGCCACGGGATGTACTCCTTACCCTTGGAAGAGCATATGGCACACTACCAGAGCGCATATGCTGTCGTATATACTGACGCTTCACTGGTGAATATTCCACTTCACTCTCACTACTGGAACTGTTTTGAAGAGCTTTGAGTTCATATTCACTATCACTATCATCACCATTGCTCACATCTGAGTCCTGGATATGAGTAAATAACAGTTTCCTCCTTCATTCTGGTACAACTGAACGTGAACAAGAAGCCACAGCTCCAGAGGTGGAAGGTTGTGGGTCGTCTGGGGTTTCCTCACTATTACCGGTAGTATGGTCATTACTTTTGGTCACAACCGCCTCAAAACCTTGAAAGTCACTTTCACTGACACCCCATCACTATTAGAATTGTCACTGGGGAACAAAAGTGTCCCAATTCGCCGAGGAGTAAGGTGTTTCTTGCTGCGAGGCATGGTGGACAAGGTGGACTGAAATGGTGTTTCCCACAATGCACCAGTGGGTACCGGATTTTATTCCTACTGCGCACACTGACCACACAAACCCATTCTCTCACATCTAGGCCTACCAGCGTTTTCCTGCTCGATTTGAAGCTGCTAGAATTTATGCATATTAGTACGTCAAACACCCTGGCGCGTAAGATGTACTAGTACGTCAAAAACCCTGAAAGGGTTAACTGTCCAAACGTATCTACCTGGAGTCTACCTGGAGAGAATTCCAGGGGTCAACGCCCCCGCGGCCCGGTCTGTGACCAGGCCTCCTGTTGGACCAGAGCCTGATCAACCAGGCTGTTACTGCTGGCCGCACGCAGTCCAACGTACGAACCACAGCCCGGCTGATCAGGTACCAACTTGAGGTGCCTGTCCAGTGCCTGCTTGAAGACAGCCAGGGGCTTGTTGGTAATCCCCCTAATGTATGCTGGGAGGCAGTTGAACAATCTTGGGCCCCTGACACTTATTGTGTTGTCCCTTAACGTGCTAGTGGCACCCCTGCTCTTCATTGGGGGGATGTTACATCGCCTGCCGAGTCTTTTGCTTTCCTGCCTCCAAATATGGCACGATTGGCCTGAGATGCCTGGTCAGCATAGAATGGGTCTTAACACTTGGTGTGCACAGTATTAATCCTTTGAGGGTTGGTCACGTACTAATACGTCACTGCAGCCAGGGTCAGTCACATACTTGAACGGGAAAATTCTAGCACCTTCAAATCAAGCGGGAGAAAGCTGGTAGGCCTACATGTGAGAGAATGGGTCTCCGCGGTCAGTGTGCACAGTAGGAAAAAAATCATGGAGCCAGTGGTGCATTGTGGGAACACAATTTCAGTACCTCTTGTTCACCATGCCTCGCGGTAAGAAACACCTCACTCCTCGGCGAATTGGGACTCTTTTGTTCCCAAGTGACAGTTCAAACACAGATAGAAGTGTCAGTGAAGATGAATTCCAGGGTTTTGGTGAGTTTGTGACCGAAAATAATGACCCTAATACCGGTAATAGTGAGGAAAACCCAGACGACCCACAACCTTCCACCTCCGGTGCTATGGCGTCTTGTTCACGTTCAGTTGTACCAGAACGAAGGAGGAAACTGTTATTTACTCATATCCAGGACTAAGATGTGAGCAATGGTGATGATAGTGATAGTGAATATGACTCCAAGCTCTTCAAAATAGTTCCAGTAGCGAGAGTGAAGGGGAATATTCTCCAGTGAAGCATCAGTATATACGACGATATATGCGCTCTTGTAGTGTGTCATATGCTGTTCCAAGGGTAAGGAGTACATCTCGGAGTACATCCCGTGGGTATACAACAGGAAGTGATAGTGAAAATGAAGGTGATATTGTTACAATGGGGATGAAAAATGTACATGCATCATCAGATGGTGGTGGTGGTGGTGCCAGCCATCAGGCACCAGCAGTGGGCCATGCTGCTACCCAAACCGCTGCATCAGCCTCAAACAACCACCACAACCACCTGTCAATATCCAGTACCCACTAGCAGACTGCACCTGGGATTGGCAGGAAGCTGCCAATTTTGTTCCCAATCCCCATCACTTTGATGAAAGTCAAAGTGGACTACGGCCATCATCTACACCTGGGAACAATGCCACTGAACTCGAATGTTTCCAGTTATTTTTGGACGAACCCCTGATGGAAATTATTGTCAGGGAAAGCAACAGATACTTCGATTGCACCATGGCAAACACGATTCTTTCACCAGAACCACGTCTACACCAGTGGAAGGAGACAACTGTGGCTGAGATGTATCTTTTCTTTGTCACAATAATGCTTATGCCACGTGTATAAGCACAGTGTCAAATCATACTGGTCGACAGACCAGTGAATTGATTTGTGCTACTGTTACGAATGCTACACTTCTCAGACAAAACCAGGCCTGACAGAAACGTCAGGTTATATAAGATTAGAAATGTGTTTATGTATCTGAAACAAAAATTCAATATGTATTTTTATTCCTTCAGGAAGCTTGTTATTGATGAGTCTTTGATTTTGTTCAAAGGTAGACTGTCGTTCAAGCAGTATATACCAAGCAAGAGGAAACGCTTTGTTATAAAGTTGTTTGTACTTTGTGATTGCTACAGTGGTCTTGTATTGGACATTATTGTGTACACAGGAAGTAATACATTGCAAAATACAGTGGAACCCCGTTTAACGTAATTAATCCGTTCCAGGAGCTATTACTTAATCTGAATCTTTCGTAATCCGAACCCTTATTTCCCATATGAAATAATGTAAATACAATTAATCCGTTCCACAAAAAAATATTCACAAAAAAAAATATATATAAATAACATTTACTTACCTTTATTGAAGAGACTTGCAGGCATCTGGAAGATATAGATGAACTGGAGCAGGGTTTAGGGGTTGGGAAGGGGGAATCCCCCCCAAAAGGACTTCAGGTAACAAGTCCCCCTGGGGTTACTTCCCTTCTTGGTCTTTTAATGCCACTAGGAAGTTTGAGAGTCACTAGACCCCTTCCTGGTGAAGTAACATCCACAATCCTCTGTTTCTGGCATTTTAACACTTTCCCGAAGTGCAACATGGCTCTCTCACTAAGTGGTCCGAAGGCTCATTTTATTGCTCAGGGTGGTGTCTTTCAATAAATGTCTGCAACTCATTCCACTTTGTAAAATCTCCTTAAACTGAAGAAAAGGGACCTCCCCCTTTTTTCTTCCCTCCTCCTTTAAGCTAACCTCAGCTGTGTTCTTTTCTGTTCCAGATGAAGCTCTTAAAAAATAAAAACATAAGAAAAAAGGGAAAACGCAGGCCCGGCCCAAAACAAACAGTTTCCAACGGGAAGCCCAAAGCCCCGCCCAGCCAGGTCGGGTTTCATTATTTTGGGAAAGGGGCCTGCTCTGACCATGCCCCCGTCAGGACCAAATTCCCCCCAAAAACCCCCCCATATAAATTTTCCCCGCCACCACCTGTCCCGGGACTTCCTTTGGAATTGAAAGGGACATTCCAGGAAGGGCACTGCATCTGACCTAGTACAAGCTCACACCCCTCCCACCCCTGTATTTATCTAACCTATTTTTTAAAAAAACCCAAAAAGCTTAGCATCTATGGGGACTTTGGAGTTTTTTCCACTCATCCACAACTCTATTTCCAAAAGTGCTTTTCCCATTCCTTCCTGAATCGTTTTCCCAAATTTAAAACCCTTCTGGAGTCCTGTCTTGGTTGGATATTTTCAGCACGCTATTTACATCCCTTTGTTTATTCCTGTTTTCCATTTGTCACCTCAATCATATCCCCCTAATTTCCCTTTCTGAGAGGCAGATTCAGGGCCCCCGTCTTTCCCCATGGAAGATTTTGAACATGGGATCAACTTTGTCATCCTCCTCGTACGTTTTTAGTGCATTTATATCCATTCTTTTTACGGTGACCAGAACGTGCAGCTTTAAAAGAGGCTAAAAAAAGATTAAATTGAAGAAAAACCCGAGGACTTCTTTATTTATACTTCTTGATATGAAGCCAAGGATTCTGTTAGCTTTATTCGAACACTTATGCACTGTTTTCTAGGCTTCAGAT
>WNWK01059989.1:0-10050 GCA_009830355.1 Cherax destructor
AGAGGACCTCAACACCGCAACTAGTGCAGATGCTGCATGGAACCCGTGCCATACCCTACCCTTCACGCCAGTAAACCAGCAATCCGGGATAGCAACCTCACATCCACCGAGCCACCTCGGCGGACAAAAGAGAGGGCGGCCGGATATCCGCCACAAAGCATACCGCCTTCGGCCACCACCCCCGGAATCCGAAAGGTGGCCTCCAGACATACCCAAGACCGGAGAGGGATTGGGACATCCCCAGGAGATCCAGATTCCACGGCAAACTACACCACCGCCAAGAACCTCAATGGAATGGGAATGGACCACAGTACCCTTCCCCCTACCTAGGAACTAGAATGCCTGTGGAGAGAAGCTCCCAGGGTAAAAATGGGAAGGAAATAAGGGAGGGATGAGGAGGAGAGGGAGGAGGAAAGGGAAAAGGGAAGATGGGAAAGGGAGGGGGGTAATTAGGTTCGGTCTGAGGAAGAAGACCAAAAGGTCCAATTCCTCAGACCGATAGCCTCTTTACCTCATCCAGGAGCTTCCCTTAAAGAGGTGTGACTTTGTAAATGGTTCAAGTCGTGCCAAAATGTCGTCGTAAGCTCCTCTTTTCTATGTGCGGGTTGTGAATGTCAGTTTTTATTAATTTATGCATCTTTATCATGCTTCTACATTATTTATGTTATACCTAATATTATCCTGGAATAAATATGATAGGTAGATATTATTTATTTTTTAGGGATTGGCAGAGAGCGTGTATTGTTCCTTTGTATAAAGGCAAAGGGGACAAAAGAGAGTGCAAAAATTATAGGGGAATAAGTCTGTTGAGTGTACCTGGTAAAGTGTATGGTAGAGTTATTATTGAAAGAATTAAGAGTAAGACAGAAAGCAAGATAGCAGATGAACAAGGGGGATTTAGGAAAGGTAGGGGGTGTGTAGACCAAGTGTTTACAGTGAAACATATAGGTGAACAGTATTTGGATAAGGGTAAAGAGGTTTTTGTGGCATTTATGGATTTGGAAAAGGCATATGATAGGGTGGATAGGGGGCAATGTGGCAGATGTTGCAGGTGTATGGAATAGGAGGTAGGTTACTGAAAGCAGTGAAGAGTTTTTATGAGGATAGTGAGGCTCAAGTTAGAGAGTGGAGGAGGGAAGGGGACTATTTCCCAGTAAAAGTGGGTAAGGTAGACAAGGATGTGTGATGTCACCATGGTTGTTCAATATATTTATAGATGGGGTTGTAAGAGAAGTGAATGCGAGGGTCTTGGCAAGAGGTGTGGGGTTAAAAGATAAAGAATCAAATACAAAGTGGGAGTTGTCACAGTTGCTTTTTGCTGATAACACTGTGCTTTTGGGAGATTCTGAAGAGAAGTTGCAGAGGTTGGTGGATGAATTTGGTAGGGTGTGTAAAAGAAGAAAATTGAAAGTGAATATAGGAAAGAGTAAGGTGATGAGGATAACAAAAAGATTAGGTGACAAAAGATTGGATATCAGATTGGAGGGAGAGAGTATGGAGGAGGTGAATGTATTCAGATATTTGGGAGTGGACATGTCAGCAGATGGGTCTATGAAGGATGAGGTGAATCATAGAATTGATGAGGAAAAAAGGGTGAGTGGAGCACTTTGGAGTCTGTGGAGACAAAGAACTTTGTCCATGGAAGTAAAGAAGGGAATGTATGAGAGTATAGTTATACCAACACTCTTATATGGGTGTGAAGCATGGGTGATGAATGTTGCAACGAGGAGAAGGCTGGAGGCAGTGGAGATGTCATGTCTGAGGTCAATGTGTGGTGTGAACATAATGCAGAGAATTCGGAGTTTGGAAATTAGGAGGAGGTGCGGGATTACCAAAACTATTATCCAGAGAGCTGAGGAGGGGTTGTTGAGGTGGTTCGGACATGTAGAGAGAATGGAACGAGACAGAATAACTTCGAGAGTGTATAAATCTGTAGTGGAGGGAAGGCGGGGTAGGGGTCGGCCTAGGAAAGGTTGGAGGGAGGGGGTAAAGGAAGTTTTGTGTGCGAGGGGCTTGGACTTCCAGCAAACATGTGTGAGCGTATTTGATAGGAGTGAATGGAGACAAATGGTTTTTATTACTTGACGTGCTGTTGGAGTCTGAGCAAAGTAACATTTATGAAGGAATTCAGGGAAACTGGCAGGCCGGACTTGAGTCCTGGAGATGGGAAGTACAGTGTCTGCACTCTGAAGGAGGGGTGTTAATGTTGCAGTTTTATAACTGTAGTGTAAAGCACCCCTCTGGCAAGACAGTGATGGAGTGAATGATGATGAAAGTTTTTCTTTTTCGGGTCACCCTGCCTTGGTGAGAATCGGCCGATGTGTTAATAAAAATATAAAAAAATATTATTTATTGATAGTAATAGTATAATTATACAATAACAAATCTAGAACCAGTGCTTTGAAACTGGGTCTAGACCAGCTGATAATGTCTTACCATCAGCTGTATAATGTACTGCAGGGTAAAAGAGCCCAGAGATCTATTACAGCATTTATGCACACCCCAATACAACCATCGACTTTAGTACCAGAATCTCTACCATCCACTTCTGCCGACAACCAGCAACCATCCACATCAGCCCAGTAGGGCCACACCATGCATATCCACTCTCTTCACAATCATCCACAAACACCATTACCCAAAATTAAGGGTAGGAAATACTATTATTTCTATTACATTTGTAGTCTTAAGCAGTAATATATCACGGCAACGAATTACAATTACATATGCACTTTTATTTTTGCAAGATCTGTTGGTCTAAAAAAAACTTGTTTGGCTTTTTGGGGACTCCCAGGAACGTAACTATATTTTTCCCATAAGTTCTTCTAATTATCTAACACGATTTTACCTAACACGATGTTTTCAGGAACGTAACTACCATGCTAAATAAAGGTCTACTGTAGTTGCAAGCACAAAAGAGAATGGAACATTATGAAATGTATCTTATGAACGCGTGGGGTGATGGTCACTTGTGGAGAAACAATGCCAGACTGCCTCTGAATGGTGAGTGGGGCGCCTTTGTGTGCGCGTGGATGGTGGAGGTCGCTCTCAGACGCGTTCCGTACAACCGACGAATCGCGAGGCAAATCACAAACTGCAAGGCTTTATTTTGACAAAAAGAGTTGCCAAAAGGCGAAATTCACGAAGTGCAAGGCTCACAAAACTTGAGGGTCCACTGTACGTATATTACAGTTAGCCATGCTACACTCTGTTTTCTCTAATATGAGCCCCCACAACAGGGATAGGAGGATGGTACTTGTATCCCATATTCTCTTCATACCTCTGTCAAACCGCTTGGTATTATGCGAAATATTATTCATTCTGTAGTATTTACTATGTTTTTATGTTATTTATATTGTTTATTATGTCATATTAGATCAATTGTGATAGGTAAATAAGCCATAAAGTTGATACAGTGCTACCTCAAGTTACGAGCAAAATTCGTTCCAGATGGCTATTCAAGTGCCGATACCAAAGGAATTTTTTCCCATAAGAAATAATGAAAATGAGATTAATCCATTTCAGACCCCAAAAATACACTTACATAATTGTTCGAGTTGGGAGCTGCTCGTAAGTAGAGGTACCACTGTATTAGCGTAATAATAAAGCATACTCTCCTGTATCACGAGACTGAGCTCATGGCAACCGGCAGTGGCTTCTAAACCACCTTATCTTTTATGGACAATGTACTACTGTGAATATGCTTTACACAATGAGAAGCATTTCTTTTATTCGTTGGAACCATGGCTAGGGCTAAAAGTAAGCAGGTTATAACAATAAATAGAAAAAAAAATTGGAATGACTTATGCAGCAAGTAGCGCCACCAAAGCGTAGCAGCAGGTTGGTGTGGCGACCCTGGAAATTTGAAATTATGCTAGCCAAAATTAGTGCCGGATAACTGATGGAACCAGATGACTGATTGCCAGATTTGTGATGGCCGACCTGTACAACATTTGTGCCACATCCTTTCAATTTTGATACCAGTAGAAGTGGCATCCTCTCAGAATGTCCTATCATGAATGAATCTACAGAGTTAAGAGTACTTCCAACTATATTTTGATGAGCCCATCATGAACCTGATCGTCACCCAGACAAACAATTATTACCGCTATATAACGGACAACACAGAGGTTGCAGAATCGTCATGGCTGCACAGGTGGGAAGATACAACTGTGAGCAAAATGTATTTGTTCCTTGGCAATGTCATGCTTATGCCTCATACATATAAGCACAGTATAACACAGTACTGGTCCACAGACTACTTCCTCAGTACAGTAGGGCCCTGCTTTATGGCGTATCACCTTATGGCATTCCACTAATACAGATATCTCAAATTATGACCAACACTCACTATACAGTTCCCCCCACCTGACTCTAATAGTCACCATGTGCCACCCGGTTTGTTTACATTTTCCGTGAGCTCCGCATCTTTCCATTACATCGAAAAACTTTCCAAAATTTCAAGTGTTTTAAAGTTATTTCATATATACACTCACCATCCGACTTACAACCTGCGTGACATACGACCACTCAACTTACGACCATGCATCTGACAGCAGGGCTGCCAGACGCATGGTCAGACGCAGCAGTATAATGTGATCCTTTATTGACAACGTTTTGCCAACACAAGTAGAGGTAGTAGTTATACATGTGGTGGAAAAGTCAGCTGGTACATGAGAAAGAAAGGCTAAAAAAAACTATGGCTTGGGTAAAATAAAAAAAGTTTGGGCAAATGTATATGGATGGATGGATTTGAGAAGGCATGTTTCAGTGTCCCTTCTCTATTACATAAGAACATAAGAAAGGAGGAACACTGCAGCAGGCCTGTTGGCCCAAACTGGGCATGTCCTTTATGAAGTAGCAATTATGTAATGGCAGGGTTTACTGTTTTCAGGAGGATTCTCACTAAGTCAAACAAGTCTCTGTATGTTTATCAAGAAGAGTGCTCCCCCACCTCCTCCCACCCCTACCCCTTCAGAGGAAGAAAGCACAGACGATCCCCAACCAAGCAAGCAAATGTGTCTCAATCCTTATTTGTATTTCATTTATATTTCATTATTTTGTACTTTTCTGTTCATGCGTTTCTTACATTTGAAGTGAATTAAAACACATTGTTTTGTAAATAAATGTTCTTGGAAATAAACAACTATTTGTGTTGTGCACAGTGTTTCTCCTAAACCTTACAGTATAAAATACAGTACGTACTAACAGCATAAAATGTAAAGTAAAAAATAAAATATAAAAATAATAAAATAAAATCATTACAATAACTGTGATGTTGATATACAGGAAGCTTGTGGGTAGAAGTGCTGACACAAGCAAGAGAGAGCAGCCGACAAAATGTTCTATTCTTATGCTAATATCAATAAGGCTTATTTGCCTATCACAATTGATCTATTATGACATAAGGAAAAATATAAATAGCATAGAAACATAAAAAATATGCCAGAATAAATATTTAGTATAATATGAAGGCCTGCTGTGCAGATAGGAAAGGGACTTTGTGAGCACTAATGACCATCAGGCTTATTATCCCTTCTTTTGTCACTCTTATGAGAGAAAACGGATTTAGCATGAGGGCAAACTGTAATAGACACTCGTAGCTTACGAAAACACTGAAAAAAAGGGGAGTTTTTTGGGAAAAAAATATTTCCAGAGCATTCGGGTATGCGCGCTTTCAGCTATTATCTCGGAAGTAAGTTATTCACCTATTTTGTGAAATCCAATCAATTATAATGAACAGATTGGAGTGATTTCAACAACAAACATAAAATATGGATTGCTTTACAAGATTAAGATTAAATTTTTGAAGTATCCCTATCGGCAATTTTCTAAGGTTTGACTTGCGTCCGGTTGGTCGGAACGAAGTTCGGTCGTAAGTCGGATGGTACCTGTACTCTGATAATTATACTTATGTGTACCTTTACCTATATAAACTCACATACATACTTTGCTGGCATGCAGGTACATATTAAAATCACTAAGAGTGTCTCATTAGTCTTGAAGATGCCATATTAGTAATGATAATATTAATACACAATAATAATCACTCTGAGGCACATTAAATGTCATATATTATGTTAATACGTATAGACATTTTCATTAATCCATCTATGATATTTTTTTCAAAATTATATAAACATGATAAATACACCCCCTCAGTAGAATAAATTAACATGAATATGAAATGTTTTTCCAGTTGTCTTGTTGAAAAGAATAACATTTCCTACAGTTCAACACAAAAGAAAATGCATACACAATAGTATTACTGGGGTAACTGTAAAAAAATTATTCCTTTCGTATGCCTTCACTCAGAGCGTCATTCCTTCTAAAAATGGTGTTACATGAGAATGGGAGTATTGCTCTTTATTTATACTACTGTACCAATGTGAAGACAACTTGCACACAATGTACAGTGGACCCCCGAGTATCGTAATTAATCCGTTCCAGGAGCTATTACTTAACACGAAGTTTACGAAATTCGAACCATTATTTCCCGTAAGAAATAATGTAAATACAATTAATCCGTTCCACAAAAAAATATTCACATACAAAATAATTAAAAATAATATATATATACATTTACTTACTTTTATTGAAGAGTTGCAGGCATCTGGAAGATAGGGTAATGAGTAATGAAGGTCCTCTTGGGCATTTTCTTCCAAAACAGGCCTGTTTCATCACAATTAAACACTTGTTGGGGAGGAATTCTTCAGCCTCTACGAAGGGGAATCCCCACTCCCTGCTACACTCCCTGCATGCCTGCTACACTCCCTGCATGCCTGCTACACTCCCTGCATGCCTGCTACACTCCCTGCATGCCTGCTACACTCCCTGCATGCCTGCTACACTCCCTGCATGCCTGCTACACTCCCTGCATGCCTGCTACACTCCCTGCATGCCTGCTACACTCCCTGCATGCCTGCTACACTCCCTGCATGCCTGCTAACTCCCTGCATCAATGCTAAACTCCCTGCATCAATGCTAAACTCCTGCATCAATGCTAAACTCCCTGCATCAATGCTAAACTCCTGCATCAATGCTAAACTCCCTGCATCAATGCTACACTCCCTGCATCAATGCTACACTCCCTGCATCAATGCTAAACTCCCTGCATCAATGCTAAACTCCCTGCATCAATGCTAAACTCCCTGCATCAATGCTAAACTCCCTGCATCAATGCTAAACTCCCTGCATCAATGCTAAACTCCCTGCATCAATGCTAAACTCCCTGCATCAATGCTAAACTCCCTGCATCAATGCTACACTCCCTGCATCAATGCTACACTCCCTGCATCAATGCTACACTCTCTGCAGGAATGCTAAACTTCCCTGCATGAATGCTAAACTTCCCTGCATGAATGCTAAACTCCCTGCATGAATGCTAAACTCCCTGCATGCCTGCTAAACTCCCTGCATGCCTGTTACACTCCCTGCATGAATGCTAAACTCCCTGCATGAATGCTAAACTCCCTGCATGAATGCTACACTCCCTGCATGCCTGCTAAACTCCCTGCATGCCTGCTAAACTCCCTGCATGAATGCTACACTCCCTGCATGCCTAATAAACTCCCTGCATGCCTGCTACACTCACTGCATGAATGCTACACTCACTGCATGAATGCTACCACATGGGTGCCACTAGGAAGCTTCTTTGGACCCATGGTGACTTATTTCACAGTGATAGTCACTAAACCACCAAAAAAGACACCAAATGTATTGTGAATGTTTGAAAGAGCGTGCTGGGTAATGTTCTCTCAATGGTAAACAACGCTTCACTGGCGGGCATCCTGCCTTCTGCGCAGGCGGACAGGTCTAATACGTTACGAAACACGAGCCAGTTTACGATTCTCAAAATCGAAAAAAGCTTACGAAACATGATGTTTATGAAATAAGAACCTTACGAAACTCGGGGGTCCACTGTAATGTGTTTGTATTATTGTACAAGCTTCACAAACATGGACCTCAATGGAAATAAGTCACTTTGTCTGACTTTTTTGGGTTACCCTAGGTAATCTACACATATGCTGCTATGTATGATAATTTATGTAACTGTATTTATGTGTCCCTGTACTTGAATAAAAACTTACTTACTTAACATGGAAATGAATGTGTATCAACCCACCAGCCTGCTTGTTTACAGACTCCACATCTCTGTCCTCTCTAATTTACTTGTTCTCTCTCTATCTCTCTCATTTATTCATTTACTCACCTCTCACCCTACATTAAGACTATAAATGAGTGTACTGTATATGCATTCTATCGCTCTAGTGTGCTTTCAATGTACAGTGGACCCTCGCTATTCAAACATTCTTCATTCCAGAATGCTGTTCAAGTGCTGTTACCAAACGAATTTATTCCCAGAAGGAATGATGTAAATTAGATTAGTCCATTTCAGACCCCCAAAAATACACTTATAAAAGCACTTACAATAATAAACTTACATAAAAGGGCGAGTTTGGAGTGTTCGAATAGCGAGGGTCCACTGTATATTACGTGTGGGTGGGGTGGCCATACCTACCACACCTGACTACCATACCTACCACACCTGACCTCTTACAATAAACACTACTCACCTCTCACCCTATACCGTGGAACATCGGTACTCAAACTTAATTCATTCTAGAAGGCTGTTCGAGTGCTGATCTGTTCGAGTATTGAACATATTTTTCCCAACCAATTTTCTTTCTGGTTGGCCGTTATCACTAATCTTCATAGGCCCCATGGTGACTTAATTATACAATATAAAAAACATCAAAAAATGAGAAGAAGCACAAAACAATTTACAGTGAAGTTCTGGTAGGTTGTGTTTGTTTGATCGAGTGCCGAGCTTTGTTCGAATACGGAGCTGTTCGAGTACCAAGGTTCCACCGTATTAAGACTACAAATATTTTAAGGTAAGTAATGAGTCTACTGTTTGTGTTGTTTTTTAATGCCTAGTTCTCCAGTACAGTGGAACCTCGGCTTAAGAGTTTAATCTATTCCGTAACCTTGCTCGTATCCCAATTTCCTCGTATGCTGAGCCAATTTTCCTCATTTAAATTAATTGAAATGGAATTAATTCCAGGCATAACAAAATACTTCAATATGACGCTAATATCAACTTTACGGCTTATTTATCTTTCACAATTCATCTAATATGACATAATAAACAATATTAATAACATAGAAACATGATATATACAATAGAATGAATAAAATATGTCATTATGTATGTGGCTAGTGGTGGTGACAGCGGCGGCACAGCAGCCATTGTTGTTGGGGTTTATAGGGCCACCACAGCGGCCATTCCTGCTCCTGACTACATATCTTCCCATGCTCTCATTATAACAGAAAATGGAGTGTTTGTAAGGCAAACTGCATTAGATCACTACATAGTTTCATAAGGAAAACAATAATAATAATAATGTAAAGAAATTATGTTAATAATTTATATTATAATAATATAAATTATTAACATAATTTCTTTACAGTCATTCCTCTGTTTTCGTGTATCTCTGTTTTCCTGTATTTCAGTTTTCGTGTAGTTTTTTCGTGGAAAATTGACCTGTTTTCGTGTGATTCCCTCCATTTTCGTGCTCGGTCCAGAACCTGTCCACCAGTGCCGGGGGCCCCAAAAAGGGAGGCCCCCCACCCACGCACCTCCCCCGCACATTGTCACGCAGTCTGGGATTGTTTCGGGGAGTGAACATCACCCCAGGGGTTTATACAAAACATTTATTAACAATTCATTGTTTTGGGCCTTGATTATTGTGTGACTACTAAATAAGCTACCTGGGGCCCGGTTTTGTGCCACTTCTTTGGTAAAAAAGTGAGGGAAAACCATAGAACTGAAGAAAGAAATAAAAAGAAAAAAATGATAGTGGTGTATGTATTGCCGAGCTGCCAGGATATACAAAAAAGCCCCAACAACCATCGGTTCCATTGTGTATAAGAGAAAAGCAATCACTGGGAAACTAATGTTGAGAAAGGGGTGAATACAATAAAGGGGAAAAAATCACAAAAAATAGAAAATATGGAGAAATTGTTGTTGCTGGGGATAAACCAAAA
>WNWK01059990.1:0-10050 GCA_009830355.1 Cherax destructor
AAGGAAATTCTTGATGCATTCATTAGTATCTGTATATGTTTCTATCTCATTATGCCAGTCAATGTTAATCATAGCTGTTATAAAGTTATTTACAGCTGACTCATTATGTAGTCTGAAGGTAACTTTTGTAATATCTAGGGGCAATTTACCAAGATTAGTTATGAGAAAGGTCGGATAGTGGTCTGTGGTGTTGTCTGTGATTATGCCTGATTTTAGAGGGGCTATAGTATTAGTCCAGATGTGGTCTAGTAATGAAGTACTAGTCTCGGAGATTCTTGTAGGTTTTGATATTGTTGGTAGTAACAAGCAGTTGCTCATAGTGTTTGTGAATTCTGTTACTTGTGGGTCCTCAATGTAGGAGATTTATATTGAAATCTCCTGTGAGCAGCAAATGGTCTTTGTTCATGTGTGCATCAGTTATCAGGTTACCTAGTTTTTCACTAAAATGGTGAATGTTTGACTGTGGTAATCTGTAGATGTTTATCACTGTGAGGGGTTTTTGCAGGTCTTTTGATTTAAATTTAGCTATAATATATTCTCCATGCTCATCCCTTATGCAAGAGTTATTGATACATTCAAGTTGATCTGAGTAATATATAGCTATTCCACCCCCTCGCTGATCTGTCCTACAGTTGTGAATGGCTGTATAACCTGGGATGGCATAGACATCTGTAGTATCAGGCTTCAGCCAGGTCTCATTGAGTGTGATGATTGACATATTGGTCTGAAGGGATTGGAGTAGTTCTGTGAGGTCATCATAATGTTTGCTCAAAGATCTAACATTGTAATTGAAGATAGTTATGTTATTGTTGGCTCTGAGTAATGTCTTTGCTTGATCAGCTGTGTAATAGTTGCAGTTGCTGTTGGAATCATGTAAGTCATTTAATAATAGGTTGATATCAGGATCAATTCCTGTATTATGATGTTGAGTGGTAAATTTAGTGTATTGGAAAGAAATATAGAGAGAAAATTAAACAAAATAAAACAAAACAAAAAACTCATGTCGCGCGGTCACAAACCTTTTCTACCTTGCGAGTCGTAAGATAATATGTTTCAAATAGCTATAATTTGCTTTAGAAACGATGTATTAAAATGGGATTTTCAACAAAATGTTGCCAGATTCTTAAACTATTCTGTCAACAGAACTCATTTTCCATATTTTTCAATTATTTTCGTACGGCACCAAAAAATGTTCGACCCAGGCCCCTTAAGTTTTCTTGTTGATTCCAGCTACTTTAGTCATACAAAAGTAGCAGTCATCATGGTGGTTCATCTGCTCCTGCCATACCATTGGTACTCCAAAGGGCTGACCACATTTGGAGCTTATAGATGCAACTCTTGCATTTGTTACTATGTATGATAATTGTAATTGCCTAAATTTGTGCAACTACACTTATATGTATCTGTACGTAAATAAGCCCCAATGGAAATAAAAGGACCCAATGGAAATAAGTCACTCTGACTTTTTTGGGTTATCCTAGGTTCTCTACACATATGCTGCTATGTATGATAATGTATGTAAATGTATTTGTGTATACCTGAATAAACTTACTTACTTACTTAGTGCAAATGGTATATTCTGGTCTCCAAGTTTTCAGCCAAAATAAGCAAAGTAGCAGCACTTCAATAAAGGAGTAATGTTGCTCCGGGAATCTGAAGGGTGAATTGCCCGCAGACATAGCAAAATATGTCTGGTGAATTTATGCAGCCTCTAGACATATTAATAATCTTAAAAAAAAGAAAATATATTAGATTTAACATTTAACTCAATATAAGGTAAGCATTTTAATTGGTAATATACCACTTTCTCATTTACTTACGTTATACGAAAAGAGAAAAGTAACGTTTCCGTATAACTTGACAACCTGATGTGATAGAGATGAATAAAAAACACAATGAATCACTATTTTCCATATATATACCGAAAAAGATACCATAGAGTCAATGAAAAAAATATCATGCAAACCAGTGTTATCGTAGCTGAAGTAGGACCCCTACCATTCTTCGTAGGTGAAGTGGGACCCTTACTATTCTTCGTTGCTGAAGTGGGACCCTTACCATTCTTCGTAGCTGAAGTAGGATCCCTACCATTCGAAGGTGAAGTGGGACCTCTACCATTCTTCGTAGCTGAAGTGGGACTTCTACCATTCTTCGTAGCTGAAATGGGACTATTACCATTCTTCGTTGCCAACACGTGAGCATTCACTTCCCTTACAACCCCATCAATAAATATACTGAACAACCATGGTTACATCACACATCTCTGTCTAAGGCCTACTTTTACTGAAAAATAATCTCTCTCTCCTAGATACTCTAACCTGATCCTCACTATAATCGTAAAAACTCTTAACTGATTTTATTAACCTAAATCCTATTCCACACATTTGCATCATCCGCCACATTGCTCTGCTATCCACCCTATCATATGCCTATTCCAAATCCAAAAGTGCAACAAAAATCTCTTTACCCTTATCTATATACTGTCCTCCAACATACTTTACTGTAAACACTTGGTCTACACACCCCCTACCTTTTCTAAAGCCTCCTTGCTCTTTTGCAATCCTGCTTTCAGTCTTACTTTTAATTCTTTCAATAATAACTACTATACACTTTATCAGTTACACTCAATAGGCTTTTACCACTAAATTTTTTACACTTACTTATGTCCCCTTTGCTTTCATACAAAGGAAGTATGCATACTCTCTGCAAATCCATAAATACCTTCCCCTCTTACACACATTTATTAAATAAAAGCACCAACCATTCCAAAACTATGTTCCCATATACTGGAGATATAGTTTTGTATGGGATAAAGACATTTCTGTCTTTATCCCATCAATATCTGCTGTTTTATCTGCTTTCATTCTTCCCATTGTCTCATGCACCTTCCCCTCACTCACAACTGGTTGTTCCTTACTACTACAAGTTGTTAAACCTCCCTGCCCAATGCACGAAATCACAGCTTCCCTATATTCATTAACATTTAACAGTTCCTCAAAATATTCCCTCTATCTTCCCGATGCTTCCAACTCTTCCTCCAATAACTCTCCTCTCTTATTTTTAACTGTCAAATCCATTCGTTCCCTAGGCTTTCTTAACTTCTTAATCTCACTCCAAAACATTTCCTTATTCTCAGCAAAATTTCTTGATAGAATCTCACCCACTCTCCCATTTGCTCTTTCTACATTCCTTCATATATACATATCATCTCATCTCTTTGCCCTGCCCATAAATGTGGGTTCTTCTGGCCTCCTAAAGTAGTTATCAACCCCACTGATCAGTCGCTCTCGTTGTTCACTTCTCTTGATCTCTTGTTTTTCACTAACGGTTTGTACATCACTGCTATTACCATCCTGGGATCCCATGTCCGAAGAGTTCCTACTATTTATTAGTCTGCTTCTCCTGTGTCCATTCCTCTCAACTCTTCAAAGCTCTACTATTTTTTTAATGAACAGTGCCACTCCTACTCTTTTCCCTCTATCTTTTCTCGGTATCTCATAGCCAGTCGTGAAGATCGCATCTCTTATCCTTGTGAGCTTCGTTTCTGTGAGTCCTATGATGTCCAGGGATGCCACCATGTTTCATTCGTACCACTTTTCACTCTTATTTGTTATTCCTTCTGTATTGACTTATCATACCTTTTCCAATACCGTATTTTGTTCTATTAGCGTTTCCTTATAGGTTAGCCCTGTCAGTTATTAATCTAATATTGTTACAATCTTTCTACATTCCTTAGTTTCTTTATGTACTTAGTCAGGTGTGTGCTTCAGGCAGGTGCTGCATAATTATGTTTAAAATATATGTATCACACACAGTGCATAATACCGACAATTGAATAAAATTGACACATAGGCTTGACAAAGCTCCTGGAGAGCGAAACGTTGCCACAATATAATATCACATTAGTTGCATTTGTGTCCTTTTACTTAACAAAATAAAGACACTTCTATTACGATATGTTTCGTTCACCAAGAGTTTCATCAAACTATTGATATACTAATTTCTTTTCAGTTCAGCAAATCCTAATTAAAGTTTGCCTGCATGTATACCATTCGTCAGTATGCTAGACACACATATGACATGACATAATTCTTTTCATATACGCCTTCGGCAAAGATCCTTATTTGGTATTATCTGTTTTAAAAATTTATTTGTTTGAGTTTTACCTCAGGATATGACCCATAATCGTGATCAACAGCCTAATATATATATTTTTTTTTTCTAATTTGTACTTTTTATATTAGTATATCTTCTATAAGTTTGTGGATTCACTTAATCATTAGCAAGATTTTCCAATAAATATGGAAAAATTTTCGGGGTTATTTTTGGTATACTATCGCCCTCTAGATCAGAATCCATTGTTCTACCTCTGTAGATTAAGACAAACTTTTTAGTATTCTTTGAGTACTGAATTTTCTGTTTGCATTTAAGGTATTCATATTATTAGGTTATCTTCTCGTCATTTTATGATCATATACGTTGTTACTTTGTACATTTTTCCTGCCCTTAATCAAGAAGAAAATTTGTAGTTTATAGGGTTTTATCATAATTCGTATTTCTCAACTCTTCAATAAATTTATACCTTTCTTTTCAGACAAATTTGAATGATTTATCATTTTTTAAATCCTATCTCTATTATATGAATAGATATGCATATCCGAGTGTTTTAACTTTGCCAAAATGAAAATACATAGCATGCCGCTCTGAGAGTGAAGGAGCATGAGTGGAGAGACCACCGGGTACACCCACACTGGAGGTTATCAGCCTCTGGTACTCACCAGAACTACTCCAACTTTCACTCCCATTATAATTTGCCCATTGTTACCATCAAAACAACACTCACAGACACTATAACTATCATTACATACTTGAACATTGTTATGATTAACATCACAACAACACTCAGTATCACTACAATTACGATTTCAACCCGCCCCTGGTCAGCATCACAACACTATCAATGTAACTACCTACCTTCACAACCTAACCATGGTAAACATCAACCAACAATCACTATTACTACCACTAAAACCTACCCATCAATGACATACAGTGAACTCGACTTACGAGTGTCCCAACATACGAATTTTTAGAGATACAGTACAAGCTATTGCTCGGTCGAATTTTTGCTCTGAGTTACGAGCCAACATCCGAGTTACGAGCCAACATCTGAGTTACGAGCCAGCTTCCCCCTCCCCCTCAACCCAAACCCGATTTTTATCTATGATTTCATGCTTTAATTCCATGTAAATCATCCTCTTTTCTGTCAGCACTGTCTTTTGCACTACTTTCTTAGTATCCATAGTTAGAAACAAGAAATTTGGCAAAATAACTGCAGAAAATGGAAGGAATCATGACAGAATCTCCTCCCACAGCAAGGTTAACAGTGGGCAGTACCAGCGAGTGGTGGTGTTTTGAACGTCCTCATTATTATTAAGATTATTATTATCATTATTAGTAGTAGTAGTACGTATGTACAATTATAATAATAATAATAATAATAATAATAATAATAATAATAATAATAATAATATTATTACTATTATTATTATCATTATTATTATAATAATTATTATAATACATACGTACTACTACTACTACTACTACTACTACTACTACTACTAATAATAATAATAATAATAATAATAATAATAATGATAATAATAATAATAATAATAATAATAATAATAATAATAATAATGATAATAATAATAATAATAATAATAATAATAATAATAATAATAATAATAATAATAATGATAATAATACTTAATAATAATGAGGACGTTCAAAACATCACCACTCGCTGGTACTGCCCACTGTTAACCTTGCTGTGGGAGGAGATTCTGTCATGATTTCCTTCCATTTTCTGCAGTTATTTTGCCAAATTTCTTGTTTCTAACTATGGATACTAAGAAAGTAAGTGCAAAAGACAGTGCTGACAAGAAAAGAGGATGAGTTACATGGAATTAAAGCACCTGAAGAAGAGAGGAGTGTAAAGGAGAGATAGAGATTTTGGGAGATGTTAAACGAGTGTGTAGGAACTTTTGAGCCAAGTGAGAGAGTAATCGTAGGAGAAGCGTTTAGAGAGGTGTGGTAGGTAAGTTTGGGGTACCAGGTGTAAATGATAATGGAGAGCATTTGATTGAACTTTGTATAGAAAGGGGTTTGGTTATAGGTAACACATGTTTTATAAAAAAGAGGATAAATAAGTATGCAAGATATGATGTAGGGCGAAATGACAGTAGTTTGTTGGACTACATATTGGTAGATAAAAGACTGTTGGGTAGACTTCAGGATATACATGTTTATAGAGGGCCACAGATATATCTGATCACTTTTAGTTGTAGCTACAGTGAGAGTAAAAGGTAGATGGGATACAAGGAGAATGGAAACAGCAAGTAAGAGAAAGTGAAGATTTATAAACTAAAGGAGGAGGCGGTTAGGGTAAGATATAAACAACTGTTGGAGGACAGATGGGCTAGTGAGAATATAGGCAATGGGGTAGAAGAGGTATGGGGTAACTATGACTCACGAAATCGTAATGACACGATTGCAACAAACCACATCGGTGGGTTTGAACCCGCGGTCAGAGAGTCTCAGAACTCTAGACCGTCGCGTAGCCACTGGGCCAGCTAGCTTCAATAGATTCATCCAACTAGGTATATTATATACCTAGTTGGATGAATCTATTGAAGCTAGCTGCCCAGTGGCTTACGCGACGGTCTAAGTTCTGAGACTCTGACGGGTTCGAACCCACCGTGTATGTGGTAGGTATGGGGTAAGTTTAAAAATATAGTGTTAGAGTGTTCAGCAGAAGTTTGTGGTTATAGGAAAGTGGGTGCGGGAGGGAAGAAGAGCGATTGGTGAAATGATGATGTAAAGAGAGTAGTAAGATAGAAAAAGTTAGCATATGAGAAGTTTTTACAAAGTAGAAGTGATGCGAGGAGGGAGGAGTATATGGAGTGAAAAAGAGAGGTTAAGAGAGTGGTGAAGCAATGTAAAAAGAGAGCAAATGGGTGGTTGAGATGTTATCATCAAATTTTTTTGAAAATTAGAAAAAGTTTTGGAGTGAGATTAATAAGTTGAGACAGCCTAGAGAAAGAATTGATTTGTCAGTTAAAAATAGGTGAGGAGAGTTGTTAAATGGAGGGTTAGAGGTATCGAGAAGATTGAGGGAATATATTGAGGAATTGTTAAATGTTGATGAAGACAGGGAAGCTGTGATTTCGTGTATAGGGCAAGGAGGAATGACATCTAATAGGAATGAGGAAGAACCAGTTGTGAGTGTAGGGGAAGTTCGTGAGGAAGTGAGTAGAATTAAAGGGGGTAAAGCAGCTGGGGTTGATGGGATAAAGATTGAAATGTTAAAGGCAGGTGGGGATATAGTTTTGGAGTGGTTAGTGTTTTTATTTAATAAATGTATAGGAGAGGGTAAAGTACCTAGGGATTGGCAGAGAGCATGCACAGTTCCTTTGTATAAAGGCAAAGGGGACAAAAGAGAGTGTAAAAATTATAGGGGAATAAGTCTGTTGAGTATACCTGGTAAAGTGTATGGTAGAGGTATTATTGAAAGAATTAAGAGTAAGACGAAGAGCAGGATAGCAGATGAACAAGGAGGCTTTAGGAAGGGTAGGGGGTGTGTAGACCAAGTGTTTACAGTGAAACATATAGGAGAACAATATTAAGATAAGGGTAAAGAGGTATTTGGGGCATTTATGGATTTGGAAAAGGCATATGATAGGGTGGATAGAGGGGCAATGTAGCAGATGTTGCAAATGTATGGAAAAGGAGGTAGGTTATTGAAAGCGGTGAAAAGTTTTTACGATGATAGTGAGACTCAGGTTAGAGTATGTAGGCGAGAGGGAGATTATTTCCCAGTAAAAGTAGGCCTTAGACAAGGATGTATAATGTCACCATGGTTGTTCAATATATTTATAGATGGAGTTGTAAGAGAAGTGAATGCTCGAGTGATGGCAAGAGGTGTGGGGGTTAAAAGATAAAGAATCTAACACAAAGTGGGAGTTGTCACAGTTGCTCTTTGCTGATGACACTGTGATTTTGGGGGATTCTGAAGAGAAGTTGCAGAGGTTGGTGGATGAGTTTGGTAGGGTATGTAAAAGAAGGAAATTAAAAGTGAATACAGGAAAGAGTAAGGTGATGAGGATAAGAAAAAAAAACCCGGAAGATTGGATATCACATTGGAGGGAGAGAGTATGGAGGAGGTGAATGTGTTCAGATATTTGGGAGTGAATGTGTCAGCAGATGGGTCTATGAAGGATTAGGTGTATCATAGAATTAACGAGGGGAAAAATGTGAGTGGTGTACTGAGGAGCTTGTGGAGACAGAGAACTTTATCCATGAAAGCAAGAGGGAATGTATGAGAGTATAGTTATACCAACACTCTTGTATGGGTGTGAGACATTGGTTGTGAATGTTGCAACAAGGAGAAGGCTGGAGGCAGTGGAGATGTCATGTCTGAGGTCAATGTTTGGTGTTAATATAATGCAGAGAATCCGTAGTTTGGAGATTAGGAGGAGGTGTGGGATTACCAAAGGGCTGAGGAGGGGTTGAGATGGTTTGGACATGTAGAGAGGATGGAACAAAATTGAATGACTTTGAGAGTGTATAAATCTGTAGTGGAGTGAAGGCGGGGTAGGGGTCGGCCTAGAAAAGTTTGGAGGGAGGGGGTAAAGGAGGTTTTGTGTGCGAGGGGCTTGGACTTCCAGCAAGCGTGCGTGAGCGTGTTAGATGAAGCGAATGGAGACAAATGGTTTTAGGACTTGACGTGCTGTTGGAGTGTAAGCAAGAAAACATTTATGAAGGGTTTCAGGAAACCGGAAGGCCGGACTTGATTCCTGGAGATGGGAAGTACAGTGCCGGCACTCTGAAGGAGGAGTGTTAATGTTGCAGTTTTGTAGCTGTAGTTTAAGCACACTTCTGGCAAGACATTGATGGAGTGAGTGATGATGAAAGTTTTTGTTTGTCGGGCCACCCTGCCTTTGTGGGAAACGGCCTGTGTTAATAAAAAAAAAATAACAATAAGGAGAAACTTCAGATGGCTGCCACTAGATGGTGCCACGAACAACAAAACATCCGGTGGGCATTGCACATGGTACCTCGCTCTGAGGATGTTTGTTGTGATTTTCTTCCATTTTCTTAAATATTTTAAGAATTCTTATTTCAAACCATGGGTCCTAAGAAGCAAATGCAAAGGACAGTGGTGAGGAAGAAAAAGAGGATGATATCATGGAATTAGAGCGGCAAAAGTATGGATAAACATAAGACAGGTGTGTTAGACACCTTGCAACACTTGGGTATCTTCATTGAGGAAACGTTTCGCCACACAGTGGCTTCATCAGTCCAATACAAAGTAGAAAGTTGTAAGGGAGGTGGAAATTGAGGTAATCAGTCCCTCGGCCTGGAGTCGATGTGTTCAGTCCATCAATCTTGTAGTAAGTGCAGCATAGGCAAAAAGGTTTATATACTGTAGACAGGTGAGGCGAAGCAGAAGGAGGCGGGTCATAGTGGTACCATCCACTAGTCGAATAGGTCTCGTCCAAAAGGGTTTGGGCAAGTGTTGAAGAATTCGTTTGTATCAAGATCCCAAGATGTTGCTGTGCCTAAGCATCACGGATCCCAACCTATGTCTAGAACAAATTAACTCTGTGGTACTCGAGGTTTGCTCCAAAAGGGAAATTCCCCTTTAAAGGGAAAAAGGGGGAGAAGATGCAAAAAGAAAGAGAGAGCGCTCCTTGTACAGGCGAAGGCAAGAATAACAGAGCGGCTACAGGGGGCCAATATCTCTGAAATACGTAGGGAGACACTAGTCAAGAAATAGCAAACATTGAATTAAAACTAAAGGGAAACTTACAGGAACCAAGAGACACGGGAAGAACTAAAGCCATAAATTAAATTGAAAGAAACCCAAAGTATTTCTTTTCCTATGCAAAATCAAAGTCGAGAACAACAACCAGTATTGGGTCCCCACTTAAACGGGGTGGGTCCTACACAGATGACAGCAAGGAAATGAGTGAGTGCCAAAAATTT
>WNWK01059991.1:0-10049 GCA_009830355.1 Cherax destructor
ATAAATATTCAAAATGCTATAAAACTGATTTATTGCATTTTTGACGATTTTAAAACATTTTCAAGGATTTTCTGAAAAACTATTTTTAGATAAAATATACATATGAGTAAGCTTCCTAAAAGAAAATCATAAAATTTTGCTTACTTTTCCCCTAAATTTCAATTGCAGGAGAAATTCTATTTAAAAGTGTGAAAATCTAAGTATTTTAGCTAAAAAAAGAGTTTTGCCAGAAAAACACTCAAACTGCTCTAAAACGTCGAAATATGCAATAAAATACGATTTTAGCACATTTTCTGATTTTAATGTTTCATGTATTTTTTGAAAATATTATGAAATATTCTAAAAAATATTGATTTTTATGGATTTTTAATGGGATTTTTTAAAATATGTAAATAATTAATAAATATTCAAAAATGCTATAAAACTTGATTTTATTGCATTTTGACGATTTAAGGCATTTTCAAGGTTTTCTGAAAAACTATGAGTAAGCTTCATAAAGGAAAATCATAAAATTTTGCTTTTCTTTTCCCATAAATTTCAATTGCAGTAGAAATTCTATTTAAAAGTGTGCAAATGAGTGTGAAAAATGAGTTTTGCCAGAAAGCCTCAAACCGCTCTAAAACGTCGAAATATGCAATAAAATACGATTTAGCACATTTTTCTGAGCTTTTTTAAAGTTTCATGTATTTTTCGAAAATATTATGAAATATTCTATAAAAATATTGATTTTTATAGATTTTGAAAAGGATTTTTTAAAATATGTAAATAATTAATAAATATTCAAAATGCTATAAAACTTGATTTTATTGCATTTTTTGACGATTTAAGACATTTTCAAGGATTTTCTGAAAAACTATGAGTAAGCTTCCTAAAGAAAAATCATAAAATTTTGCTTACTTTTCCCATAAATTTCAATTGCAGGAGAAATTCTATTTAAAAGTGTGAAAATTTAAGTATTTTAGCTAAAAAATGAGTTTTGCCAGAAAAGCACTCAAACCGCTCTAAAACGTCGAAATATGCAATAAAATACGATTTTAGCACATTTTTCTGAGCTTTTTAATGTTTCATGTATTTTTCGAAAATATTATGAAATATTCTATAAAAATATTGATTTTATGATTTTAATGGGATTTTTAAAATATGTAAATAATTAATAAATATTCAAAATGCTATAAAACTTGATTTTATTGCATTTTTTGTACAATTTAAGGCATTTTCAAGGATTTTCGAAAAAATATGAAAAAGCTTCCTAAAAGAAAATCATAAAATTTTGCTTACTTTTCCCATAAATTTCAATTGCAGTAGAAATTTATTTAAAAGTGTGAAAATTGATTAGTGAAAAATGAGTTTTGCCAGAAAAGCACTCAAACCGCTTTAAAAACGTCGAAATATGCAATAAAATACGTTTTTTGCACATTTTTCTGAGCTTTTTAATGTTTCATGTATTTTTCGAAAATAATTATGAAATATTCTATAAAAATATTGATTTTTATATTTTTAATGGGATTTTTAAAAATATGTAAATAATTAATAAATATTAAAAATGCTATAAAACTTATTTTATTGCATTTTTGAAATCATTTCAAGGATTTTCAAGGATTTTCTGAAAAAACTATGAGTAAGCTTCCTAAAAGAAAAAACATAAATTTTGCTTACTTTTCCCATAAATTTCAATTGCAGTAGAAATTCTATTTAAAAGTGTGAAAATGAGTGTGAAAAATGAGTTTTGCCAGAAAAACACTCAAACCGCTCTAAAACGTCGAAATATGCAATAAAATACGATTTTAGCACATTTTTCTGAGCTTTTTAATGTTTCATGTATTTTTCGAAAATATTATGAAATATTCTATAAAAATATTGATTTTTATAGATTTTTAATGGGATTTTTTTAAAATATGTAAATAATTAATAAATATTCAAAAATGCTATAAAACTTGATTTTATTGCATTTTTTGACGATTTAAGGCATTTTCAAGGATTTTCTGAAAAACTATGAGTAAGCTTCCTAAAAGAAAATCATAAAATTTTGCTTACTTTTCCCATAAATTTCAATTGCAGTAGAAATTCTATTTAAAAGTGTGAAAATCTAAGTATTTTAGCTAAAAAATGAGTTTTGCCAGAAAGCACTCAAACCCTCTAAAACGTCAAATATGCAATAAAATACGATTTTAGCACATTTTTCTGAGCTTTTTAATGTTTCACATATTTTTCGAAAATAATAAGAAATATTCTATAAAAATAATGATTTTTATAGATTTTTAATGGGATTTTTTAAAAATATGTAAATAATTAATAAATATTCAAAAATGCTATAAAACTTGATTTTAATTGCATTTTTGACGATTTAAGGCATTTTCAAGGATTTTCTGAAAACTATTTTTTTAGATAAAATATACCTATGAGTAAGCTTCCTAAAAGAAAATCATGAAATTTGCTTACTTTTCCCATAAATTTCAATTGCAGTAGAAATTCTATTTAAAAGGGGAAAATGAAGTATTTACAAAAATGAGTTTTGCCCGAAAAGCACTCAAACCGCTCTAAAACGTCGAAATATGTAAAAAAATACGATTTAGCACATTTTTCTGAGCTTTTTAATGTTTCATGTATTTTTCGAAAATATTATGAAATATTCTATAAAAATAATGATTTTTATAGATTTTTAATGGGATTTTTTAAAAAAATGTAAATAATTATAAATATAAAAATGCTATAAAACTTATTTTATTGCATTTTTTGACGATTTAAGGCATTTTCAAGGATTTTCTGAAAAACTATTTTGATAAAATATACTTATAAGTAAGCTTCTAAAAAAAAATCATAAAATTTTGCCTACTTTTCCCATAATTTTCAATTGCAGTAGAAATTCTATTTAAAAGTGTGAAAATGTAAGTATTTTAGCTAAAAAATGAGTTTTGCCAGAAAAGCACTCAAACCGCTCTAAAACATCGAAATATGCAATAAAATACGATTTTAGCACATTTTTCTGAGCTTTTTAATGTTTCATGTATTTTTCGAAAATATATGAAATATTCTATAAAAATATTGATTTTTATAGATTTTTAATGGGATTTTTTAAAAATATGTAAATAATTAATAAATATTCAAAAATGCTATAAAATTATTTTATTGCATTTTTTGACGATTTAAGGCATTTTCAAGGATTTTCTGAAAACTATTTTTAGATAAAATATACCTATGAGTAAGCTTCCTAAAAGAAAATCATAAAATTTTGCTTACTTTTCCCATAAATTTCAATTGCAGTAGAAATTCTATTTAAAAGTGTGAAAATCTAAGTATTTTAGCTGAAAAATAAGTTTTGCCAGAAAAGCACTCAAACCGCTCAAAAAGTCGAAATATGCAATAAAATACGATTTTAGCACATTTTTCTGAGCTTTTTAATGTTTCATGTATTTTTCGAAAATATTATGAAATTTTTTTTTTTTTTTTTTTTTTTTTTTTTTTTTTTTTTTTTTTTTTTTTTTTTTTTTTAAAAAAAAAAAAAAAAAAAAAAAAAAAAAAAAAAAAAAAAAAAAAAAAAAAAAAAAAAATCATAAAATTTTGCTTACTTTTCCATAAATTTTTAATTGCAGGAGAAAATTTTATTTAAAAGTGTGAAAATTGATTTAGTAAAAATGAGTTTTTTCCAGAAAAGCACTCAAACCGCTCTAAAACGTCGAAATATGCAATAAAATACGATTTTAGCACATTTTTCTGAGCTTTTTAATGTTTCATGTATTTTTTGAAAATATTATGAAATATTCTATAAAAATAATTTATTTTTATAGATTTTAATGGATTTTTTAAAATATTAAATAATTAATAAATATTCAAAAATGCTATAAAACTTGATTTTTTGCATTTTTTGACGATTTAAGGCATTTTCAATTTTATTTTTTTGAAAAAACTATGAGTAAGCTTCCCAAAAGAAAATCATAAAATTTTGCTTACTTTTCCCATAAATTTCAATTGCAGGAGAAATTCTATTTAAAAGTGTGAAAATCTAATTTTAGCTAAAAAATGAGTTTTGCCAGAAAACACTCAAACGCTCTAAAACGTCGAAATATGCAATAAAATACGATTTTAGCACATTTTTCTGAGCTTTTTTAAAGTTTCATGTATTTTTCGAAAATATTATGAAATATTCTATAAAAATATGATTTTTATGGGTTTTTTAAAGGGATTTTTTAAATATGTAAATAAATTTAAAAAATATTCAAAAATGCTATAAAACTTATTTTATTGCATTTTTTGACAAATTTTAAAGGGATTTTCAAATTTGAAAAATTTTTGAAAAACTATGAGAAAACTTCCTAAAAGAAAATCATAAAATTTTGCTTACTTTTCCCCTAAATTTCAATTGAGTAGAAATTCTATTAAAAGTGTGAAAATGAGTGTGAAAAAATGAGTTTTGCCAGAAAAGCACTCAAACCGCTCAAAACGTCGAAATATGCAATAAAAAACGATTTTAGCACATTTTCTAGCTTTTTTAAAGTTTCATGTATTTTTCGAAAATATTATGAAATATTCTATAAAAATAAAAAGGATTTTAAAATATGTAAATAATTAATAAATATTCAAAAATGCTATAAAACTTGATTTTATTCATTTTTTTACAAAATTTAAATTTTTAAGGATTTTCTGAAAAAATATTTTTTTTAAAAAAAAAAGCTTCCTAAAAAAAAATCTAAAAATTTTTTTATTTTCCCTTTTTTTTAAAAAAATTTTTTAAAATGTGAAAATTTGATTTTTAAAAAAGAGTTTTGAAAAAAATCAAAACCCCTAAAATCGAAATATCAATAAAAGATTTTGCCAATTTTTGGTTTTTTTAAGTTTCATGTTTTTTGAAAATAAAAATATTCTATAAAAAATTATTTTTTTAGATTTTTTAAAGGGTTTTTAAAAAAATTTTAAAAAAATTTTTTAAAAAATTTAAAAAACATAAAATTTTTATTGCATTTTTTGAATTCCAAATTTTAAGGTTTTGAAAAAAATTTTTTGAAAAATTCCAAAGTAACCAAAAAAAAAATATAAATTTTTACTTTCCCTTTTAATTCTAAAAATTTTTTAAAAAATTTCAAGTATTTTTTGAAAAAAGATTTTCAAAAAATAAATTAAAAGTAAAAAGAATTAATTTTAGAATTTTTATTTTTAAAAAAAATTTTTTTTTTTTTTTTTTTTTTTTTTTTTTTTTTTTTTTTTTTTTTTTTTTTTTTTTTTTTTTTTTTTTTTTTTTTTTTTTTTTTTTTTTTTTTTTTTTTTTTTTTTTTTTTTTTTTTTTTTTTTTTTTTTTTTTTTTTTTTTTTTTTTTTTTTTTTTTTTTTTTTTTTTTTTTTTTTTTTTTTTTTTTTTTTTTTTTTTTTTTTTTTTTTTTTTTTTTTTTTTTTTTTTTTTTTTTTTTTAAAACTTGATTTTATTGCATTTTTAACGATTCAGGCATTTTCAAGGATTTTGCTGAAAAACCATTTTTAGATAAAATATACCTATAAGTAAGCTTCCTAAAAGAAAATCATAAAATTTTGCTTACTTTTCCCATAAATTTCAATTGCAGTAGAAATTCTTTTTAAAAGTGTGAAAATGTAAGTATTTTAGCTAAAAATGAGTTTTGCCAGAAAGCATCAAACCGCTCTAAAACGTCGAAATATTCAATAAAATACGATTTTAGACATTTTTCTGAGCTTTAATGTTTCATGTATTTTCGAAAATAATATGAAATATTCTATAAAAATATTGATTTTTATAGATTTTTAAGGGATTTTTTAAAAATATGTAAATAATTAATAAATATTAAAAATGCTATAAACTTGATTTTATTGCATTTTTTGACGATTTAAGGCATTTTCAAGGATTTTCTGAAAAAAATTTTTTTAGATAAAAATATACCTATAATAAGCTTCCTAAAAGAAAATCATAAAATTTTGCTTACTTTTCCATAAATTTCAATTGCAGGAGAAATTCTATTTAAAGTGTGAAAATTAAGTATTTTAGCTAAAAATGAGTTTTGCCAGAAAGCACTCAAACCGCTCTAAAACGTCGAAATATGCAATAAAAAAACGATTTTAGCACATTTTTCTTAGCTTTTAATGTTTCATGTATTTTTTTGAAAATAATATGAAATATTCTATAAAAATATTGATTTTTATAGATTTTTAATGGGATTTTTAAAATATGTAAATAATTTAAAAAATATTCAAAATGCTATAAAAATTATTTTATTGCATTTTTGACGATTAAGGCATTTTTAAGGATTTTCTTTAAAACTTTTTAGATAAAAAATACCTATGATAAGCTTCCTAAAAGAAAATCATAAAATTTTGCTTACTTTTCCCATAAATTTCAATTGCAGTAGAAATTCTATTTAAAAGTGGAAAATCTAAGTATTTTAGCTAAAATGAGTTTTGCCAGAAAACACTCAAAACCGTTTAAAAATCAAAAAATGCAATAAAATACGATTTTAGCACATTTTTCTGAGCTTTTAATGTTTCATGTATTTTTCGAAAATAATTGAAATATTCTATAAAAATAATGATTTTTATAGATTTTTAATGGGATTTTTAAAAAAATGTAAATAATTTATAAATATAAAAACTATTTTTATTCATTTTTGACGATTCAAATTTTCAGGATTTTCTGAAAAATTATTTTTAGATAAAATATACCTATGAGTAAGCTTCCGAAAGAAAATCATAAAATTTTGCTTACTTTTCCCATAAATTTCAATTGCAGTAGAAATTCTATTTAAAAGTGTGAAAATCAATATTTTAGCTAAAAATGAGTTTTGCCAGAAAAGCCCTCAAACGCTCTAAAACGTCAAAATATCAAAAAAATCGATTTAGCAATTTTTCTGGCTTTTAATGTTTCATGTATTTTGGAAAATAATTGAAATATTCTAAAAAATTTGATTTTTATAGATTTTTAATGGGATTTTTAAAAATATGTAAATAATTTATAATATTAAAATGCTATAAACTTATTTTATTGCATTTTTGACGATTCAAGCATTTTCAGGATTTTCTGAAAACTATTTTTTTAGATAAAATATACCTATAAATAAGCTTCCTAAAGAAAATCATAAAATTTTTCTTACTTTTCCCATAAATTTCAATTGCAGTAGAAATTCTATTTAAAAGTGTGAAAATCCAAGTATTTTAGCTAAAAATGAGTTTTGCCAGAAAAGCACTCAAACCCCTCTAAAACGTCAGAAATATGCAATAAAATACAAATTTTTGCACATTTTTCTGACTTTTTAATGTTTCATGTATTTTTCGAAAATACATTGAAATATTCTATAAAAATATTGATTTTTATAGATTTTTAATGGGATTTTTAAAAATATGTAAAAAATTAAAAAATATTCAAAAGGGTATAAAAATTATTTTTTTGCATTTTTTTGACGATTTAAGGCATTTTCAAGGATTTTCTGAAAACTATTTTTAGATAAAATATACCTATGTAAGCTTTAAAAAAAAATCATAAAAATTTTTTACTTTTTTCCCATAAATTTTAATTGCAGTAGAAATTCATTTAAAAGTGTGAAAAATTTAAATATTTTAGCTAAAAAAAGAGTTTTCCAGAAAAGCCCCAAAGCTCTAAAACGTCGAAATATGCAAAAAATACAATTTTACCTTTTTCTGATTTTTTTTTTGTTTCATTATTTTTCAAAAAAATTGAAATATTTATAAAAATAATGATTTTTATAGATTTTAATGTTTTTTTAAAAAATTAAAAATTATAAAAAAAAAGCTATAAAAATTATTTTTTTGCATTTTTTGACATTAAGGATTTTCAAGGATTTTTTAAAACTATTTTTTTTGATAAAATATCCTATAAATGCTTCCTGAAAATCATAAAATTTTTCTTACTTTTCCCATAAATTTCAATTTCAAAAAATTTATTTAAAAGTGTGAAAAAGTAAGTATTTTAGCTAAAAAGGGGTTTTCCAGAAAAAACACTAAACCGCTCTAAAACGTCGAAATATGCAAAAATACATTTTAGCACATTTTTTTTGATTTTTTTTGTTTCATGTATTTTTTAAAATAATATGAAATATTCTATAAAAATATTTATTTTTATAGATTTTTAATTTGATTTTTTTAAAAAAATGTAAATAATTTAAATATTAAAAAAAGCTAAAAACTAATTTTTTTCATTTTTTTAAAATTCAAGGCATTTTTAAAAATTTTTGAAAAACATTTTTTTAGATAAAAAATACCTATAAGTTTCCCCAAAAGAAAAACATAAAATTTTCATTTTCCCCTAAATTTTAATTCAGTAGAAAATTTTTTTAAAGTGTGAAAAAGTAAGATTTTACTAAAAAAAAGTTTTGCCAGAAAAGCATCAAAACCGCTTAAAGTCGAAAATTCAATAAAAAGATTTTAACATTTTTTTGAGTTTTTTTTGTTTCATTTTTTTTGAAAATAATATGAAATATTCTATAAAAAAAATTGATTTTTTAAAATTTATAGGGGTTTTTTTTAAAAAAGTAAATAATTTTAAATATTAAAAATCTATAAAACTTATTTTTTTCATTTTTACGATTTAACATTTTCAAGGGGTTTTTTGAAAAAAAATTTTTTAGATAAAATATACCTATATAAGCTTTCCCAAAAAAAAAATCATAAAATTTTTTACTTTTCCCATAAATTTCAATTCGTAAAATTTTTAAAAGGGGAAAATGTAATTTTTTTACTAAAATGAGTTTTGCCAGAAAAGCATCAAACCGCTTAAAACTCAAAATCAATAAAATACGATTTAGCACATTTTTCGAGCTTTTTTAAAGTTTCATTTTTTTCGAAAATATTTTGAAATATTCTATAAAAATATTGATTTTTAGATTTTAATGGGATTTTAAAAATATGTAAATAATTAATAAATATTAAAAAAATTAAAACTTGATTTTATTGCATTTTTTTTACGATTTTAAAGGATTTTCAAGGATTTTTCTGAAAAACTATGAGTAAGCTTCCCAAAAAAAAATATAAAATTTTGTTTTTTCCCATAAATTTCAATTGTGAAATTTATTTAAAAAAAGGGGAAAAATTTAATATTTTAGCTAAAAAAAGAGTTTTTCCAGAAAACCCCTCAAACCGCTCTAAAACGTCGAAATATGCAATAAAATACGATTTAGCACATTTTTTTTGAGCTTTTAATGTTTCATGCGAAAATAATAGAATATTCTATAAAAATAATGATTTTTATAGATTTTTTAAAGGGATTTTTTAAAAAATGTAAAAAATTTATAAATATTAAATGCTATAAAAACTATTTTATTCATTTTTTTGGGCGATTTTAAGGATTTTTTTAAAAATTTTTGAAAAAAACCTATGGTAAGCTTCCAAAAGAAAAAATAAAATTTTTTTACTTTCCCATAAATTTTAATTTCAGTGAAATTTTTTTTAAAAATTGGAAAATTAAGTATTTTTGCTAAAAATGAGTTTTGCCAGAAAACCTCAAACGCTCTAAAACGTCGAAATATTCAATAAAATACGATTTGCATTTTCTGGCTTTTAATTTCATGTATTTTCGAAAATTAAATATTCTATAAAAATATTTATTTTTTTAGATTTTTAATGGGGTTTTTTAAAATATGTAAATAATTAAAAAATATTAAAAAAGCTATAAACTATTTTATTCATTTTTGACGATTTAAGGATTTTCAAGGATTTTTTTGAAAAAATATTTTTTTTGATAAAATATACCTATTGCTTCCTGAAAATCATAAAATTTTGTTATTTTCCCATAAATTTCAATTGCAGGAAAATCTTTTAAAAGGGGAAAATTAATATTTTAGCTAAAATGACCCGAAAAGCACCAACCGCTCTAAAAAGTCGAAAATAATAAAATCGATTTTAGCACATTTTCTGGCTTTTTAAAGTTTTATGTATTTTTCGAAAAAAAATGAAATATTCTATAAAAATATTGATTTTTATAGATTTTAATGGGGTTTTTTTAAAAAAATGTAAAAAAATTATAAATATTAAAAATGTATAAAACTTATTTTATTGCATTTTTGAGATTTGGCATTTTCAAGGGTTTTCGAAAACTATTTTAGA
>WNWK01059992.1:0-10049 GCA_009830355.1 Cherax destructor
CCAAAACTGACCCGTGGAACCCGCTTGAGACTTGCCCCCATTCTGATTTCTCTCCATTTATGCAAACTCTCTGCCGCCTATTTGTCAACCATGCCTCTATCCAGGAAAAAATTCTCCTCCTATTCTGTGTGCCTTAAGTTTCCTCAATAGCTTCTGATGTGGAACTTTATCGAAAGCCTTACTGAAGTCCATATACACAATATCATATTCATTACCTTTATCTCCCTTCCTCAAACACCTTAGTGAAAAAGTTAGTAGATTCGTAAGATGGGAACGCCCCTTAGTAAAACCGTGTGAGATTCATTAATCAATTTATGCTTTCAAGATGGCTACATTGCCTCGGCAATTATTGATTCCATAAATTTACCAACTATGGAGGTAAGGCTTATTGGTCTATGTTCGAAGCTAAGGACCTGGCACCTGCCTTGTAAATAGGTATTACATTTGCCCTTTTCCACTTGTCTGGCACTATTGCCAGTTTGTAGTGATATATTGAAAAGATTTCAAAGGTTTACTAAGTTCTTCTTTACATTCTTAAAAACTCTTGCAAACAGTTCATCAGGGCCTGGGATTTGTTAGGTTTTATTTTTCTATTTTTCTGTTTACCATGTCACTAGTTACCCCAATCGAGCATAGTCTATTATCTTCCTGTTCTACATAATTCATTATTTCTGAATTCCGCTAGTATCTTCCTGAGTAAAAACTGTGAAAAGTATTGAAAATTTCACACATATCCTTATCACTGTCCGTGATCTTTCCTGAGTTACTCTTAAGTGGACCTATCTTGTCCCTAATCTTACTTCTGTATACCTGAAAGAACCCTTTTGGGTTAGTCTTCGAATCCCTTGGGACCTTAGCCTCATAATCCCTTTTTGCTTTTCTTATTCCTTTTTTTATTGCTCTCTTTAATTGAAAATACTTATTTCTTATCTGTTCATCCCCTCTTTTGATACGCCTATATATGCCTCTTTTGACCAATGAAATGTTTTAATCTATTGTTCATCCATTTAGGATCATTTTTATTAGATCTAATTTCCTACTCGGAACAAAAGTTGTCTGGGCAGCTAGAACTACGCTCTGGAAAACGTCATATTGGCAACCAAAACCACCTACCTGACCCATAATCACTGTCTTTGCAGAGGCGCTCAGATACGACAGCTGAGAATAGTCCTCCCAGCTGTCACTATCCCAGACCCCTCCTTTAAAGTGCAGGCATTGTACTTCCCATTTCCAGGACTCAAGTCCAACTAAATCAATTAACTGGTTTCCCTGAATCCCTTCACAAAATGTTACCCTGCTCACACTCCAACAGATCGTCATGTCCCAAAAACCATCCGTCTCCATTCACTCCTATCTAACACGCTCACACATGCTCACACATACACACAGATTCAACCTGTGAAGATCAGGGCGAAACACCTTCACAGTACTGGGCAACCTAAATAAATGTACTCATTTTATGAACATCTAACACAACAATTTGCTCAAGAAATGATTACTTATTTCATAATGTATAGAGGTCAGTAACTATTGACAATGCCTCTCTATTTTTATTCACAAAAATATACAGCTTTCGGTATAAATGTTACTCAGAAACATTCGCCTAACCGTGTCTATGGCAAGATACATTAATTTCCCCGTATGAACACTTAATATGGACCTATGGATATAAATGTTCTGCATCATCTTGTTTGAACAACGTCACCCTAGTATGTACGTACTTACTGTCCTTAGAAGTGTCACTCATATTGTTCAACATAGCAGTTGGCGCTCCAATTGTGGTTACAGAGGACCAAAGACCTAGTCTGTTTGTTGCTGTCACTCTGACATCGTATGATTATATCTACTATAGCTCGTGTTTGACTATTGTCCAACACGAAAATATTAACGGTTTTCTAAACTCAATAAAGCTCGTATTGTGGTTTTCCGTATTTTGGAGTTACAGTCCTCATCCATGACTCGTATACATTATAATCTGAACTGATTCCATGCAATTTGCAAATCGTTGAAGCTTTCGCATTAATGTATTTTGAGTGATCTGCGCTGCATGACCTGTACGCTACATCTCGAACATCTACAGTTATGATGTTTCGTCTGATATGGAAGATACCATTCTTAGGTGGTTCTACGTCTGGTAGTCGATACGTCGCTGAAACCGACCGAAACTGATTCAGTAACTGATCTTGAAACTCTACCGCCAGTCTGCTGTGCGTCGAGTAATACCTCAGCTTTGTTTATGCTGTGGAGACAAGTATACGGCTGCCACGTTAGTCGGTATATTTTGACGCCACCCGAAGAAAATAATAGATTGTTTATAATTAGAAAAAAAACATGATCAGACAAACATCGGCATCAGCAAACAAAGAAAATTCATTTAGACCCGTTGAAGAAAATGTCAGTAATAATTAAGTCTTTCTGACAGAATTATTTTTTTTTACTAAAAGGCACAATAATAATTACGTTTCTTTTAAAAGATGGATTTATCAATTGTGAAAAGAGAATCCGTCAATAGTCATTCTTAAGTAAGATGAGTATTTTGATAATGCAAAGTGTGTGAATTAGGATTTTCCACTCTGACAAGGTTTAAAACAGAGGAGAAATACGTTGCAGAGTTCATGCAATATTTGAGCAGCACTTCCATCGTGTGATCCTCATTGGACCAAACTAATGAGCACCAGGTAAGCCTAAATTACCACTGTGTAGGTAACTCCCAGACTTTTTATTTTGTTTTCCTTCTTGCATTTACTAGAATACTAGGCAATTATTGAAAGGTGATTGATGTTAAGCTGATTTGGCGCAGAAATATTGTTTATAAGTGGGATTGTGATATTTTGTGCAGTTGGGAGAAGCTAACGAACTCTAATATAACCACCTAAAGTAATCCATCATAACCTAGCATAGCTTAACATAGCCTGATGTGACAGAACCCAACTTACCCGGTTATCATCAGATATAGAACTTGAGTGACTTTGTTTACGTTCGCTTTGATAAGTCAGGCGCGTCTAATGACTCAGTACTAGCCGTTATTTGGCCCTGACCTGGCAGTCAAACCCAATTATAATTAAATTACATCACAGACTGAGTGAAGCAGGAGAGTTGGCAATCGTGTTATAACGATTTCGTGAGTCAAATTAAGGGTATTATTTTTGCTAATATCTCCCAACATAATAACCTGCACAAAAATAACAAATATTCCGTGGTATAGATCGCTTGTACGTATCGGAAAATATAAAATAATGCGTGAGATCCTTTGAGGAGAAGCCATCAATAATAGCCGGATATTATATAAGACAAGACAAACTCGGCAAAAAGTTTGGCGTATACACCAAGAGGTATACAGTATATTCAATATTTTATATACTCCTATATGTGTACGTAATTTAAATTCTATTTTAGAGATTACAGGTGAAATGCTTCGCAATGACCTCGTGTAATCCGAATGCCTTTCACCTGACAAAGTAAATGAAGTACCAAGCAGGGTATGTACACCTTTATCTTGCAAATTAAATTAATATTTACACCTGTGTTGTTTCCTATCAAACTTTTTAAATAAACTAGATTTATTTTGATCGCTGAGCAATATGAGAAGGATATCCCTGTATTCCACAACCCCAGCTGCCTCTACCTCAAAACTTTCTAAAGGTATCGTACAGGGCGGTGATACAATTATCATGCAAAATATAAGAAGGTGTTTGTATTCATGTATGTAATTAGTAATTCACAAAACGTACATCTAATGAATTAGTGGCAATAACTATGGATGTTTATTTCAGAAAGGAAGTAAAGTGTGTTCCTTGTGTTAATATTTATCGGAGTATAACGAAGAGACTTAAATGAAAGCATTATAGAAAGCATGTTGAGAACATTATTAATGTTAGTGTTTTTTTAAGACATTTGAAAAATGGCATCATTTACAAATAGTACTGTGCCTTTTAAGCAACGTATGAAATGCAGCAGTGAAATGATAATGTAATAATATTGGTATAATTTTTTTTTTTTAATATTTTATTTAAAACAGTACATACAATACATGTCATGACAAAATCGCATATTGAAACATATACATAAGCTCCTCACCCTACCAGAAAACGAAACACAAATATAATCAATCTCCTTCGTATTAACCTATATACTAGGTTGTCTTATCTTTACTGGAAAATATCTGAATACAACTACAAACTGCAGCAAAACTATACACAAAACAAAAACTGCCTTTACCTAACCACACCTCAATACCCATCTCCCTGCTCACACATGGTACGAAAATTAAACACCACAACTGCCTTAATAAAAGTTAAACATCATATTACATTCCATAAACACACATGAACAATACTGTCTCTGCAAAAGTCTTACCCAATCAGTCCGAAGACCTGGTATCACTGTAATACACCAAATAACATGAAACCATTACAGCTCTACCATGTACACTTGTAAACCCCCTTTCCATTCCCTTTTTTTTTCATTTTTAAGGAAATACCCTTTCGAGTCAGACGTAAAAGTCATAATACAAGTCACAAACAACTTCTTATTAAATTTCAAATTGTGTACTATCCTAACTCCCCCTTCCCTTTTAAAAACATATCTCAATACAACTATAATACTTCATCTATATTATATACAAAACAAATTTTTTTCTTTGACCTGACAACACCTCGAACAAAATCCCAACACCCTACACACACATTACTAATATTAATCAAAATTAACTGCCATTACAATGTAAGACACCACTATATTACATTCAACGATCATAAGATCAAAAGCTAACTCTTCAAAAGTCTGGAGCCTTACCTAACCTACTGCTGTATACCACAACAGTGCTCCTAGAACCTGGTGCACATCAAATAAAACCTCCCCATACCCATACATTTCAAGGTTTACCACCACCATGTCATGCTTGAACCATATGACATTCCCTGTGTATGACACAGACAAAACACAAAAATTACCCCGGTGGTAGCTGAAAAAGTTAACACAAAGGAAAATAATATTTTCTCCACCCACACACACACGCACCCAACATACATCCAAACACCTGCCATACGTGACACAATGTCCATACACCAACACACGGATCTCACTCACACAGGCGGCATCTCTAATAGAGATCTTCCAATATATATATATATTGTTTTTTCTTTAATATAGTCAACAAAGGTTTGCTTTGACTCACAAACCCCTAAGAGATTATGATGACGCCGACAGTAAGAAAACAGGCAAGCTTCCCCTTATTCTCCCAACACCCCCCCTTCCCCCAACAACCCTTTTGCGCCAACCTCACTAACTACTGATTAACAAAAACATATTTTTCTTTTTAATTATTATTGAAAGCAAAGCACCCGAAACCTGAAGCATCAACAACAAACCATCCTCATTTCCCCTTACACCCCTGCTACCCTAATAAAACCATACCTCACACACACTCTCATGTTAGTCCCTCACCCCTCCTCGCCAACAATAACGCAACAGTGAGGTTCCTATAACCCAAGGAAAACGCCTTACACCACCTTCCTGCATACACCTCTTGATTACGACATCTTGTCCTATAGAAACCTGCCGCCATAGCTCTAATACGGACAGCACCCTGCTCCTCTCTCATGCACCACGAGATGTAAATGTACTCCACCACTAAATATGCCACCGCCCTTCTTACATCCTCAGGACACGCCTCAACATCCAAACTTAATGCCCTAAGGGTTGACAAACCCCCCGCCCCTACCCTTTTCAAAACCCCACTAAACCATTCCCTCACCCCCCCAACTCCTCACAAAAGTAAATAACGTGATACGCAGTTTCAAGCCCACCGCATTTCAGGCACAAGCCCCTCCTTATTATTCCCATTCTCCACAATTGTGCCCTTGATGCCAAAATGCCTAATAAAAACCTATACCCTGTTTCCGTACCCTAGGTGGTATACGCAGCCTCTTCATCCAATACCACCAATTTCCAATTATACATTGGATAAATCCTGATCCCTGCACTATCTCTTTCTCCCCCTACCCTATCCAACTTACTCACCTTCACCTACCTGGCACCCTGACAACTGAAAGGTATCTCAAAATATCCTCACAATGCAATAAATCTCTACCCTTCCACCACCTGCGTCCTCACTCATAACCCTCCCAACTCGCCTGCCCCCTTCATCCCCCTACTAAAAATTCCTGTTTTATGTATATGCTTTGGAAGCCTTCTCCCAATGCTATCAACCCCATAACCCCACGGCCACCCCTGCTGTCACTATTCTCGCCCAACCAGTGCCTCCCATAGCTCCAAATGTATCTATAAACCCTTTCCGTCAACCTTCTTATGTCACACTCCCGTAGAAGGATAAACAGTCGCCACAAACCACAGTTTACTATAAATTAGAGCATTCACTACCACTGCTCTTTGTAACAACGTTACCTCTCCAGGACTGAAACCACCTAACCTACATAGCGCTTTGTTCACCACTAACTCCAATTTAAGTCACTTGCCAACTGACTACTATGACTAAAAATGACCCCACATATTTTTAAGCTATCAACACACATCCACCCACCCCTACTCCCCAATGGCCACCCACCCACGAACCTACCTCCAACAACCTAGATTTCGCTCTATTGATGCCCATCCCAGTAGCCCCTCCAAACACCTCTATAATCTTATTAACATTTCCTAAACCCTCACTACTCCCACCATAATTGTAGTGTCATCAACATAACCTACTATGCCCGTTACACAACCCCACTTTTCATCCCCATCCCATACCCCCTCACGAACCAACCTATAAAAGGGTCTTGAGACCCCAAAGGATCTGAGATAGGGGACAACCTGCCTCAGACCCCTCTCAAACCTCACCTAAACCCCCTAACCTGCCATTAACCTGGACCCTCGCCAAGGCACCATCATACAAGGTTCTTACCCACCTAACAATTTCCCAGAAACCCCTGCCTCCCTAAGATCTCATATAACATCTCCTGTCTACACTATTGTAAGCCGTTTCCCAATCTAACCCCAGAACCCCCCCCCTTCCTTCAGTTCCACGAAAGTCTTAATTCTTCTATGCCCCTCTAATACTCGTCCTGGTATACCAAACTGACCGTCCTCTAAAACCTTCTCCAACACCCTTTTCATCCTATTCACTATTCTTGGCAAAATCTTGTAATCAGAGCATAACAAAGTTATTCCCCTATTTTTTTTATTTATTAACACATCGGCCGTTTCCCCACCAAGGCAGGGTGGCCGAAAAGAAAAACTTTCATCATCATTCCTCCATCACTGTCTTGCCAGAAGGGTGCTTTACACTACAGTTATAAAACTGCAACATTAACACCCCTCCTTTAGGTCCCGGCACTGTACTTCCATCTCCAGAACTTAAGTCCGGCCTCGGTTTCCTGAATCCTTCATAAATGTTACTTTGCTCCACTCCAACAGCACGTCAAGTATTAAAAACCATATGCCTCCATTCACTCCTATCAAATACGCTCACACATGCTTGCTGGAAGTCCAAGCCCCTCGCACACAAAACTTCCTTTACCCCTCCCTCCAACCTTTCCTAGGCCGACCCCTACCCCGCCTTCCCTCCACTACAGATTTATACACTCTCAAGTCACTCTGTCTCGTTCCATTCTCTCTACATGTCCAAACCACCCAACAACCCCTCCTCAGCTCTCTGGACAATCGTTTTGGTAATCCCTTACCTCCTCCTAATTTCCAAACTCCGAATTCTCTGCATTATATTCACACCACACATTGACCTCAGACATGACATCTCCACTGCCTCCAGCCTTCTCCTCGTTGCAACATTCATCACCCATGCTTCACACCCATATAAGAGCGTTGGTATAACTATCTCCTCTCATTCCCCTCTTTACTTCCATGGACAAGGTTCTTTGTCTCCACAGACTCGAGTGCTCCACTCACCCTTTCCCCTCATCAATTCTATGATTCACCTCATCCTTCATAGACCCATCCGACATGTCCACTCCCAAATATCTGAATACATTCACCTCCTCCATACTCTCCCTCCAATCTGATATCAATCTTTCGTCACCTATTCTTTTTGTTATCCTCATCACCTTACTCTTTCCTATATTCACTTTCAATTTTCTTCTTTTACACACCCTACCAAATTCATCCACCAACCTCTCAGCTTCTCTTCAGAATCTCCCAAAGCACAGTGTCATCAGCAAAACAACTGTGACAACCCCACTTTTGTATTTGCTTCTTTATCTTTTAGCCCAACACCTCTTGCCAAGACCCTCCCCATTCACTTCTCTTACAACCCCATCTATAAATATATTGAACAACCACGGTGACATCACACATCCTTGTCTAAGGCCCACTTTTCTGGGAAATAGTCCCTTCCCTCCTACACCTCTAACCTGAGCCTCACTATCCTCAAAAACTCTTCACTGCTTTGTAACCTTCCTCCTATTCCATAACCCCGCAACATCTGCCCATTGCCCCCTATCTCCTATCTGCATTTTAAATCCATAAATCCACAAAACATCTTTACCCTTATCAAATCTTTCACCTATATGTTTCCTGTAAACCTTGGTCTACACACCCCCTACCCTTTCCTAAAGCCCCCTTGTTCATCTGCTATCCTGCTTTCTGTTTTACTCTAATTCTTTCAATAATAACTCTCCATACACTTTCAGGTATACTCAACAGACTTATTCCCTATAATTTTGCACCCCTTTTGTCCTTTGGGCCTTTATACAAGGAAAAATCACGCTCTCTGATCTGGGGGCCTTCCCTCTTCCATACATTTATAAATAATAGCACCAACCACTCCAAAAATTATATCCCCACCTGCTTTTAACATTTCTATCTTTTCCCATCATCAGCTGCCTTACCCCCTTTCATTCTCCACTGCCTCACAACTTCCCCTACCCACAACTGGCTCTTCCACCTCCTACAAGATGTTTTCCTCCTTGCCCTACACACGAAATCAACTTCCTTTTCATCAACTTAACAAATCCTCAAATTTCTCTCCATCCCGTCCTCTAACTCTCCTTTTTAAAACTCTCCTCTCCCCTTTTTCTGTCAAATCCTTTGTTCTCTGGCTTCCCTCAAAAATTTAATTTTTTAAAACTTTTCTTATTTTCAACAAATTGCTGATAACATCTCACCCCTCTCCATCTGTCTTTTTTTTTTCACCATCTTTTAACCTCTTTTTTCTCCATTTCTTCCCCCCCTTTCATCACTTCTACTTTGTAAAAACCTCTCATTTCTTTTCTCCTCTATCTTTTTTCTCTTACCAATGCTCTTCCCCCGCACCCCCCGCCTGTAACCAAAAAATTTTGGAAACATCTAACCTACTTTAAAAAGTCCCCATACATTTCGCCCCACCTTTCCCTCACTCCCATTTTCCTCTTTGTTGTTTATATTTACCCAACCCTCCTCTTTTGTTTATAAACCTTCACCTCTTTTACTTACTGATTCTTTTTCCTTTTTCCCATTCCTTTTACTCCCCTGTAGCTATAACTAAAAAGTGATCTGATATATCTGTGCCCCCCTATAAACATGTACATCCTGAAGTCTACTCAACAGTCTTTTATCTACCAATACATAGTCCCAAAAAACTCTTATTACGCCCTACATCATATCTTGTATTTATCCTCTTTTCTTAAAAATGTATTACCTATAACTAAACCCCTTTCTATACAAAGTTCAATCAAGGGCTCCCATTATCATTTAAACCCGGCACCCCCCAAATTCCTATACACCCTCTCTGCATGTTTCTCCCACTTTAGCATTTGGTCCCCCACCACAATTACTCTCTCATTTGGTTCAAAAGTTCCTATCATTCCTTAACATCTCCCAAAATTTTCTCTCTCCTCTACCTCCTCTCTTCTCCAGGTGCATACACGCTTTTTAAACTTTTCGCATCAAAACCCCTTTTTTTAATCCCATAATCCTTGTTTAAAATTTATATTCCCTCTTTTCCTTCCCTGATCCTTCAACATTATTGTACCCCCTTCCTTAGCTCTAACTCTTCAATCTCCCGACAATCCATTTATTTCTTACAAACTCCCTACCCCCCTTTGCTTTTTTTGTTT